>OVAX01001635.1:0-41400 GCA_900406405.1 Lepidium africanum | reverse complement strand
ATATGGATGCAAAATTAACTATATTAAAGCTATGAAATATGCTAATATGTAAATACATCAGTTACCAATAGGATCGTTTGAGAGCTTCAATCAACTTGTCGAGCTGTTTATGAAGCAATACACCTTATTCGTCAACCAAGACACTTCTACAGCAGAACTAGGATCTTTAAAGCAAGGCTTCAATGAGTCTTTAAAGTCAAATCTAGGGTGTTTCTGGAAAATCATGACAAAGGCAAAAGTCAACGACAACATGACAATCGAGGCTCTAATAACCGGAATGGTTAGCGGTGAAACCTTACGAATAGAAATTTTTGTAAATCGGCCAACCACGATCTCAGATGCCCTTTATAGAGCGGCGAGGCATGTAGCGTACATTGAAGAGAAGCAAATCCTCGTAAAAACTCAAAAGGCTCAACGAGATTCAGTAACAAAAGAATCTAAGGAGGAGTACCATGAGCCGAGACAGCGTAACTACAAAGGAAAATCAAACTCAACTAAAGCTTTTCAAGTCGGGGAAACCGACAGTCTGGCCGGCAAGAAACCATTACCTACAACCGGAACGAGTATTGTACATTCCACAATAGAGCAGGTTATTCGACCTCAAAGTGCAAATAATTACGAGAATTACTTGCCAAGAAGTTCAGCAAAGAAGAGTTGAATATCTCAGAAGAACAGACTCAAAAGTTTAAAGCATAAAAGTGGAGAGAAGCCGAATTACGAGATGCAGCTTACAAAGCGGCAAACCAGGATAACAACACCAAGGAAAAGTCTAAATGATTAAGGGAAAAAGAGAAGACTATTGAGTCAGGGTTTCCAAGAGCTCATGTCAGCGTAATCATGGGAGGACTACAATTCTATGATAACTCGATAAGGTTAATAAAGAAGTACGAGCGAAAGGTTATAGCTGCAGTCAACCTTGAACTAACCACTCAAAACCTAGGAGCGATGGACTCATAAATAACATTCACAGCAAAGGATGTTGAACGAGTATGCNCGATGGACTCATAAATAACATTCACAGCAAAGGATGTTGAACGAGTATGCTTTCCGCATAAAGACCCACTAGTCGTCAAACTTCGAGTTGGCGACTATGATGTATCTTAGATACTTATTAATACTGGATTTAATCTTCAAAAAGACATTGGATAAGATGGCACTACCAGACTCAAACCAGTTAATAGAATGTTGATTGCATGTGATGGAAGCACAATCCATCCGAGTAGCTGGAATTACGATATGGATAAAACTTTTAGTGGTAGACAAACCACCGATTTACAACATGATCTTAGGAACACCATGAATTCATCAAATGAAAGTTATTTCGTCAAGCTATCATCAATGCGTAAAAATTCCAACTAGTGAAGGAGTTTACACGCCTCAGGAAGATCAGAAGATGTCTCGAGCTTGTTTCATTGCCGAATTAAAACTACAAAATAAGTCATGTATAATTACAGCGTCAGTCAGTAGCAAATTCATCTCGGAACCTGCTGTTCCCGAAAAGTCTGATCAATCAACTATTGAGCTCGACAACATCGACTTTGGAGTCGACTTGAGCAAGTATATCCGAGAGAAGTTGATTCGACTTCTAGAGCAAAATGTGACAACTTTTGCATGGATAGTCAAGGATATGCCTCGAATCAACCCGAATGTCAACCCGAAGCCACATATTGAATGTCAATCCGACATACAAGCCAATCAGCAGAAAATGCAAAAGTTGGGTTCCGAGAGGACAAAATTCGTGGTAGACGAAGTCAAGAAGCTAACTGATGATGGATCTATTATCGAAGTACAATATCTGGAATAGTTGGCTAATCCAGTCGTGGTGCCGAAGAAAAACAGAAAGTGGCAAGTCTGCGTAGATTTTACCGACTTGAACAAGGCTTGCCTAAGAGATAGATTCCCTTTACCTAACATCGACCGAATTGTCGAGGCAACTGCACGAAACGAGCTTCTCTCATTTATGGATGCATTCTCGGAATATAATCAGATTAGGATGCATCCCGACGACATGGAGAAAACTTCGTTTATAACAGAACGAGGAACATATTGCTACAAAGTCATGTCATTCAGTTTAAAGAATGCAGGAGCAACTTACCAATGTTTAGTAAATAAGATGTTTACCGACCAACTTGTTCAAACAATGGAAGTCTACATAGATGACATGTTGGTCAAGTCACAAAAAGTCGAAGATCATGTTGATCACTTAGCGCATTGCTTCAAAACTTTGAACGAGTATCAAATGAAACTAAACCCAGCAAAATGCACCTTCAGAGTAACCCCGGGAGAGTTTCTCGGTTACATAGTCACTCAAAGAGGGATTGAAGCAAATCCAAAACAGATCAAAGCAATCCAAGAGCTGCCTTCACCGAAAAACAAATGAAAAGTCCAATGGCCAACTAGTAGAATTACTGCTTTGAACCAATTTATCTCTCGGTCAACAGACAAGTGTCTTTTGTTTTACCAACTATTATGAGGAAATAAAGACTTCAAGTGGGACAAAGAGTGTGAAAACGTTTTTTCCGAGTTATATATATGACGGTATCGGTATCAGCGATAAGTAGCATACTCGTTTGAGAAGATCGAGGAACACAACATCCGATATTCTACACTACTAAGTCTCTCAACGGAGTAAAGTCTCGGTATCTAACTACATAAAAGCTTGCCTTATCAGTCATAACCTCGGCAAGAAAATTGAGACCATATTTTCAATCTCACACCATCATCGTGCTCACCAATCATCCGTTGCGAACGATACTACACAGTCCAAACCAAGCAGGAAGATTAACTAAGTGGGCTATTGAGCTTAATGACTACAACATCGAGTTTAAAGGAAGAACAAGTGCAACATCGCAAGTTCTGGCTGACTTCCTAATCGAGCTATCTCCTAACTTGGAACCTTTGGAGTCGGACAAAGTTCTTCAAACTTGGAAACTTTTTGTTGACGGATCATCTTCTCAATACGACGAGGAGTTGGGATTCGATTAGAAAGTCCAACCGGAGAAGTATTAGAGCAGTCATTCTGACTTGCCTTCCTAGCTTTAAATAATATAGTCGAGTACGAAGCATTAATCGTAGGGATTTGATTTGCCAAGAAAATCGGAGCAACTGAAGTCAAATGTTATTGTGATTCCCAGTTGGTAGTCAACCAAGTCAGCAGAGGCTATGATACAAAGAACGACCGAATGGAAGCATATCTAAATGTTGTCAAAGAATTGACAAAGGGTTTGTAATTTAAAGTCAACAAAATTTCCCAAGCAGAGTATACTTCGGCTGATGCCTTAGCGGCTTTAGCATCCACAACAGACCTTATTCAAAGACGAGTTATACCAGGTGAAAGCATAGATCAACCAAGTATCAGCTTACCAAAAGCAGACCTTAATCTCATCTCGGTAATTACCGACACGGCGCATGAACTTGATACCGAGATGCTAGACATCCTGCAATCTGGAGAAAAGAAGATCGACTGAAGAGATGAAATTCTTGCGTACATCATAGATGGAGAGACACTAGAAGATAGATGGACAACGCGATGACTTAAGGCTAAGTTTGCTTTCTATCCGCAAATCGACGGAAAGTTGTATCGGCACAGCGCAAACGAAACCTTACTCACTTGTATCCATGGCGACAAGATAACAAAAGTCATACAAGAAATGCATTAAGGAGCTGGTGGAAACCACAATAGCGGAAGATCACTTGTGCATAAGATCCAAACTCCGGATACTTTTGGCCAACAATGGCACAATCCGTTTATGCGTTGGGCCATGGATGTAGTCGGTCATTTATCGGCATCTCGGCAAAAATGTTTTATGTTTGTAATGACCGATTACTTCTCTCTGTGGGTTGAAGCTGAAGCTTATTCTCACATTAAGGATAAGTATGTGGTCAAGTTCGTGTAGAAAAACATCATCTGCCGATATGGACTACCTTACGAGATCAATACCGACAACGGGTCTCAATTCATCTGTGTAAAGTTTACTAATTTATACTCTACATGGATATCTAAGTTAGTAAGTATACTCCGCGGAATATGATATTGGATGGAATTAAAAAAGGCTTACGGACAAAAAAAGGAGATCTGGTCTGACAAGTTGGACGGAGTATTATGGTCACATCAGACTACACCAAGACGTTCGACTGGACGCACCCCTTTTTCTCGATCTCACATAATAGAGGCAATGGCTCCTGTAGAAGCAACGATTCTGACTTTACGCCGAGAACATTCCCCCGAGAAAGAAAGTTCTAACAATGCAGCAATGGAAACAAACATTGATAACTTGGAAGAATAGGGAGATGATGCACTACTCCGAGTGCAAAATTATCAGCAACAAGCCACAAAGTGCTACAACAAGAAAGTTCGAGAACGGAACTTTGCATTCGGAGACTTCGTACTCTGAAAAGTGTTTGAGAATACACCTGAACTAAACGCGGGGAAACTCGGAGCCTACTGAGATGGGCCCTACATCATCTGTAAAGTCGTGAAACCCAAAGTATACGAAATCACAATTATTGAAGGAGAACTGGTTCCACGAAGTTGGAACTCCATCAACTTAATGCGATACTACTATTGAAGACACACCAACTTAGCATCTTAGATGCATTACTTGATGCATCACTAGTTACTTACTCATTTAATCAGAACTACGTTTCGGCTTGATCCCTTCGAGGTACGTAGGTAAACTTTAGGTGCAGCTAAAATTAAACAAAATTTTTATAAGTCCCCATCTTGGACTCGGCAAAAAAAAAAAGAGTAAAGGGTCTATACCCCAACTCGCAAAAGCCGAGATTAAACTCTCACCCAAAAGATGAAATATAGTTTTGTACAGAAAGTCGGGACTCGTTCTCGCAAAAAAGAAAACAAAGTTTTGTACATATTAGCTGAAATTAAACTCTCAAACAAAAGATAAAACATAGTTTCGTACAGAAAGTCTAGACTCATTTTAGCAAAAGACAAAACATAGTTTTGTACAAATTAGCTATGATTAAACTCTCACCCAAAAGACGAAACACACTTTCGTGCAGAAAGTCAGAACTCGTTCTCGCAAAAGACAAAACATATTTTTGTACAGATTTGCCAAGATTAAAATCTCACCTAAAGATGAAACATAGTTTTGTACAGAAAATAGAGAATCGGTCTTAAAAGACAAAACAAACTTTTGTACAGAATTACCGGGATAACACTCTCACTAAAAAAAAGGCAAACAAGCAAAATTTTTGTACGCAAAAAAACGAGGTCTTATTCTTAAAAGTTACTCTGTGATCAAATTCTCTAAACGAAATTAAGTCGAGTCTTAAAATCTCAGCTTTAAGGGCCAAAAACATTGGGTTTCTTCCCTCCAATTTTAAACGAGATCTGATTCTCAGACTTAGCTTTTATGCTCATTCAAGAGAAAGTTCTTGAAACGTTTACATTCCGCAACTGTGTTGTTAAATCAACTATAATTCAGAAATAAACTTCAACTTTGAATTCGGAACAAAAAATTCGAGTTACAAAAATGAAAATAACGACTAAGTCTTTTTTTTGCAAAAAAATATTTACAGAAGAGAAGAAAACCTGAGCACAAGTACAAGTCGGTTCTAAAAAGTTGAAACTGGAAAAATTGAAGCAAGAATCAATGTGCTTCTGTGAATCCCGTCTCACCACCGGCATTAGAAGCCTCAGCCGTCTCGAAAACCAGGATGACCAAGTCTTCAGGAAGAAGCGCTGTCAGGTTTTTCCTATTGACAAACTCCTTGAACTTAGCCAACTCAGAGTTCATGTTATCCAAGACCTCCGAAGGAATGTTGACCCCTCGGTGCTAGAGCAGGCCGAGAACACTATACGAACCAACATATTGAGCATAGGTCAACCTGGCCTCCAAGTTGGCATCGAGATCATTAAACCGAGTGATAATCCTTTCGAAGCGCCTGGTTAGTTGGTTATTTAGACTTTTAAAAGTCTTCTTTTTCTCTGAGATTAGGGTATGGTGAAGTCGGAGGTCAAAATTCTCTTATATGGAGTCCAACTCGGTCTGGAGGCCTTACGCGTTGTCCTTCGCCTTCTCGGTGGCCCTGAAAGCGCTGGTCCGGTCGGTCTCGATACAGTTCAGCGACTTGGTGAAAGCCACATTTTGCTAAGCCAGTTTCAGGACGTTCTCTTGTTCTACCTTCAACTCGTCTTTAACACGAGCAAGTTCTTCTTTTAAAGCGGTGAGCCTAGATCTGGCTTCTACCGCTTCAAGATGGGACTGGCCAACCCGGCCAGCAAGGTTAGCAGTTCTTCAAGCACTGTCACTCGGATTTGCTCGAAATCTCTCTCGATCCAGCATGATGTCGTTCAAAAATGTGATGAACTAGACAAAAGAAAATGAAAGTCAGAAAAGAAACAAAGACAAAACAAAGTCGGATTTTTGAACTCTAGAAAAAAGGAAATCATACCCGAAAGAGTAATAAAGCCACTTCTTCATACTCATCCACGTTCTACATTTGATCGGAAAGAGGAAGAATCTCCAAAGAGGCTCTGATCTGACGCATCAGATCAGCGCACGCAACCATAGATAACAAAATCGGCGACGTGCTAGTGTGGTTGTGAGTAAAGCGGAAGTCGGAGGACTTCTCCTACTCCTTCTTGGAGCTTCAGCGAGAGAGTCACTTGGAGTGTTTGCTGATGACCCAATCCGAAGGGGATCAGTCCTTGGTCTTTTTGGGGGTCGAGAACCACTATGACCCATGTTAGGTTCCGTAGAAACCATTGAGATCTCCCGAGTTGGGATAGAGGGGGACCTTCTGGCCCTAGAACTTCCTCCTGAAGGAAGAATGTTCACCCCATCAAGAGCAGCATTCAAACCATCTTTTACATTCGGAAGTCTGAAATTGTCAACACCCATCTTTTTATAGAAAAGAAAAAGAAGAAATTTCTTAAGGATTGAAGTCGGAAGAAGACAAGTACATAAATCAAAGTGATTTTTAGCAAATGTAAGTGAAGAATAAAGGTAAAAGGGTGCGGTCTTTATAGAAATTTACCGAAAGTCGAATCGACAAAAAACGGTAATTACCTTAAATCGTCTGAGTAACCCAATCACAAGCTGATACGTGGACCGAAGATTCCAGAAGCAGGTAAACTTTCCAACTCGGAAATTCCGCTATAATTTTCTGAGTATGGGGGCAATTGTTGGAGGTAGATCCGAGATCCTACTTCATTCCACGGGAAACAATGGAGAAGAAATCCTAAGTCTTGAGCTCGGCAAAACCTTTGGAGTTTCATCGCGAACATTTGCTGTCAACTCGGAAGAATTCCTTCTCGAAAACGTGCTAAACAAGAAGAAAGTCAGACGACACATCATCAAGCAAAGAAATGGGAATTTTCCTGTTCCGACTTGAAAAATTTTAGAAAAAATAGCAAAGATCTTTGGATAATGTCAAATCTAAACAGAATTGTAATCTTTCCTATTTACAATCTACTTTGTAACCGTCTCTATGATCTATAAATGGGGGAGCAGATCCTTTGAATGGTTGATCGGCTTTTTGTCATTACATACTAAGCAATTCAATTGAACTCGGCATTCTTTACTTTTGGCAATCTAGTTTTTCTCCATATTGATCATAATCGTTTCCTATTTTCCCTCTATATATAATCTCAGAGTCGGATTTTATACCTTGTGCTAAATCCTGCTTGGACACTTATACTAAAAATGTGTGAATGGAAATCTAAGAAAATAACTTGTGAAAAAAAAACAATTATCAAACATAGTTCTAGTGATAACATATTACATCAATTAGCTATGCTCGGATAGAATACAGTGTCCCATAAACCAAAAAAAAAAAAATCAAATGCTAAAAAATGTTGAATCCTCTTAAATGAAAAGAATTATATTTTGAAAATGACATAACATTAGAAATATAGGATTTTTAGAAGAAACATTTTTAGTCAATAATTTTTCATTCAACGTTTTAATTGATAATTTATCGTCTCATAAATACAAAAAAACTAATTAAGAAACTATCATGTAGTTTTTGTATTTAGGTAAATAACAGTGGGTCATATTGTGGAGAAAACAAAACACCCCCTGAGACAAAAAAGATTTTTCTAACTCTGGCCCTCCATCTCCAACTTGCCGTCATCTCTTCCAAGACTCTATCTCATCCTTTCTCTTCTCACTCTTCTCCTCTATTCATTCTCATTTTCCTCTTCCTCCTTCTTCTTACCATCTCTCTTTTCTCTTCTTCTTTTTCGTTTGTCCTCCTTATTCTCGGAATCCGATCACCTTTACTTGTTTGGGTTTGATTTCATCAATATTTATTACGGATTCTATCTCTACATGTTTTTTATTTTGTATATTCGTTATAATTCTGTAAATTTTCAACGACAACCATATCTAGGGTTGCAGATAAGCTTTAAACACCTAGGAAGAAGATAAAGATAATTTTACTGATAACTATTAAGATAACTGATAATTATAAATTTATGATATAAGATAACCGATCACCGATAAAAAATTTATTTACAGTCAACTTATTCATTTGCATTAGATACAAAGTCACATAACTTGCTGCTTAAGAACCCCAGATTCTAAACGAAGTACTCTGACATATATGTTAGCTGCAAACATATGTGTTAGCTGGAAACGTATATGTTACCTGCAAAATTATGTAAAAAGGATGTCTGGATAAAAAAAGGACAAGAGTTTGCAAAATAAAACACGCTTACACAATACATGACATATAAATAAGCATAACAGTGGATGGACATAGGTTCTTTTCCACAAACAAAGAGAACAATATCTTGTAGTGATACTCAAGCTTGTTCATCTCTTCACTCATCTATAACATGTGATCGACTTTCTCGTTGGTTTCTTCATCAGACCACATCAGGTCTTCTTCTTCGGGACAACATATTCTGGTGATACGATGGACTGGATGTTAACCTTTAAATTAGATTGTAACAGTTAAAAATATATTTAACCATAACTTTATTATTTTACGGGAACAAGAATGTTTTGTATATAACTTTAAACATTGCCTTGCACTCTAGGATACTTTTCTGGAGAAATTGATTACGAACGCGCATATATAAGGAAACACTTAATATAACTGCAAACACTTAATATAATTGCAAACAACATTATTTACATTATTTTCAAACAATCAGAAAATATGCATGTAACCTAGAATAGTGCAACCACTAATGCCGATTGATTTCTTTTCTCCTCCATCACTAATTGATTTTTTTCTTCCTCCACCATCTCTGATTGATTTTCTTCCTCTTCCCAAGTCTACAAACTAGTTTTAATAACTGATAATTAGATAGTTATCGAATATATAAATAGGTGTAAAATATATTGTTAACTGTAAATTTGAGTCCATAAGACTTACGACTATGTCACTGGGAGCAATCGATGAAGTTATCTGCAAAAAAATGGTGGAAGTGAGCTTATAGTGATGATTGTATCCTGAGGGCCTCCAGAAGACGGGTAAGAGGTAGTGATCTAGTGGGAATACCATTGGTCGCGAAGGTGCAAACTAAATAAGAAAATGCAAAAACTTTGTGGAGATGCAAAATACAAAGTTAACTGCAACCAATGCTTCCACCGAAAAAATGCAAAAGTACTTACGTTGGTCTTGCTGTGAGGCAAGCACAACTCTTCAAAAATCATGTTCTAACTCAAACTCAAGTCCAGTCATGTCAATTACATGGTTATGTAGTTATCAAGTCTCCATCTCCGGCTACAGAGAAGTTCAGTGAGATGATGGACTCCTTGTTAAACTACAAATAAAATTTTTGCAGTTATTACATATATAAGTATACAAAACAAATATATATCAGTTAAATTAAATTATTTGAAGTCAAATGATTCATTTGCATATATCATTAGAAACAAGTTGAAGAACTTGCTGCTTAAATTCACAAACGAAGAACACCAAAACTCATACCACTCCCAAAAATCAAACAAAATCAGATTCTAAAACTTACAAACAAATAATACCAAAACCCAGACCACACCTAGAATCAAACAACAACACACAAACCACACCCAAAAGCAAACCATTGAATGATTTTGGCTAACACATAATGACTATAATTCAAAAACTTCAAATTTGAAAATCAAAAACAAAATCTTAGCTTTTCATGACACAAACCCAGAAACTTATGGTCTAAGATTGATTCATAAAGCTTCAATTTTAACTCTTCCTCTTTCAAAATCAAACTCTATAGCTCATCATCGTCACAAAACCAAATGAAAAAAACATAAATTTTTTGAGACTCTCGTCGCCCAAATCTACATCATCATCTCCCTCAACCTTAATACACAACAATGATTTATGATATAGTTTGACATCGGAAAAACAAAAGGGGATAAGAAGTTTAAAGATTGAAAAACAAAGAAAGAGAAATTGATGTGAGAAAATGAGAAAGATAAAGAGAAGAAAACCTAAAGTTTGGTACATGAACCTATAAATTTTAGGCTTTTTCAAAATTAAATACTAAAATTTTTTATGTTAGTTTTGGTACATATTGAGCCTTTGTCCCAAAAAAAATATATATGATTGATGTGAGAATCTTCTGTTAGATACTATGCAATCATACCTTGAAAGAAAAAACATATTCTATTTTCTTAATTTGCATTATATATTATGAATGACCTTTCGACAATAGCAATGATTTTGTTGATGACAATAGCATATCACAATGATATAAAATATAAGTCTATGATTGGGATTTTTTCCTAGGCGGCCTACAGATTAACTAATATATTTCCACATCTTTAGTATAGTTGATGGTGACATAAACGATTTAGTAATACTATTACGTACATAAATTATTGAGGTTATATGTTGCCAAAATTGCGAATGATTCGGTTTTGAATATGTTATCGATCGAATGAAAAAGAATGAGCTAAAAAAGAATTGACACACAAAGTTTATAGAATTCCCTGCAAACAAAATGATTGTTATCCTTCTCTCTGATTTATCAGATGGGTCGAACATGACGAAGCCGAGATGAGGAGTTGAGTTAGTGGATCATAAAGCCCACAATTAAATACTTTGATCTGATCTTATTTTTGTTTTCCTTTTAGTTGAAAATGATTTCAATGAATAATATACAATATCACATCCTATCTATACTATCACAAATCATGCACCAATATTTTAATTTAATCATAAAAAAGAATTGTAAATCGTGACTTATTTTGCCTAATTACATTGGTTCACTTGGTTGAAAACTCAATTTGATTGTGAATTTTTGGCAGGTTCGAATCTTCTATGATAAGTATTATATATTAATAGCTGATTCAAAGGGGGGAAAAAAAAACCAAAGTTCTGAAGTTTTGGAATACAGATATCAGTTTAGAGAGTTTATTCAAATCACTTCCTCCTACAATACTGTCGAATTAATCAAACAAAAGTTATGCATAATGCACATTTTAAATGTACCTACAATACTGTCGAATTAATGAAATAAAAGTTATGCTTAATGCACATTTTAAATGTATGTCTACGTGCCTATAAATCAATAGCCACTATATGTACAGCTCTCAAGTTAAATCGTTTAAATGTTTTAGAAAACAATATAATATTTTATATATTTATTCCACTAGATCAACCGTATCTTGGGAAGATCTAACGTTGTTTTCTTTTAAGGTCACAAAGCTGCCGTCATTTTCTGGCGTATCAAAGAAGTTGAAACGATTATACTATAAAATGATTCATACCGTTTCTAGTCTAAATCCTCAAATAAATAAAAAATCCGTTTTAAGAAAAAACTTCTAGTAAAAAAAAGTCTCACAACCACTAACAAGACAATAAAAAGGCGTCATCCTATGTCTATGGATTCTGTAGATTTATCAATGTTCACACAAGAGTTTGCTTATGAGATTGGATTAGATTTATCTACTTCTTTACTCTATCCTTCGATGTTTACACTATCTCAAGACGATGGAAGACAATCAATCTGTGAGACAAGAATGAATGATGAGCCAAAGAACAAGAGATTCCAACACAAAGAGGTTGAGAAAAAAAGAAGACAAGAAGCCTCATCTCTTCTCAGGATTCTAAGAGATGTATTGCCATCTCAATACCTCATTGTAAGTTTATATGTTATCATTCTTAATTACTTTCTTTTATTAGATCCATATTCAAGCTTTTTCTTATACAAATTCTGTCTCAAATCCACTATGTATTTAATATTGGTCTGAATACGTACGTAGGGTACACGTTCTTCTTCAGATCACGTTCGAGAAGCTGTGAATTACATCAAAGACTTACAGAAAAGGATCAAAGAGGCAAGCGAAAAAAGAGACAGAATTTATAGTTCTATTACTCATCCATCTTCAATAGGAGAATGTTCTAGAAGATCATTGGCATCATCATCACGACCACTAACTTGTTCTTGTGTTGGAGACACACACATTGCTGTTGTGGTTAGGTCTTGTTTGAATGGCTTAGAGATCATAGTAAGTTATTGTGTCAGACATAAATTTTGTCTCTCAAGTGTTATTCAACTTCTAGCTCAAGAGGAATGTCTTAATGTTATAAGTTGCATTTCAACTGGGCTGCAACAAAGATTTATACACACCATTGTTTCTGAGGTATTGTTTTCACTTATTCATGAAAAATGAGGAGGTAAATATTATTAATCTCTTAAGAAAGTTCTTAAAAAGTGTGCAGGTTGAAGAGCGAATAGAGGTTTATCTCTCAGAGCTCCAAGAAAAGATAATTAAAATGATAAGTTAAGCTTGTAGATATTTATATTTTATCCTTTTTTGATTAATTTTTCTTTTGTATATTTACATTCTGCTTCAATAAATATAATATGTTGTTGATAAATACGAAATACAATTTCGTACAATTTTGAATGATTATTTGGGTTGTTGTTCAGATTAAATCTGACTAATTTAAAGGCGAGTATGGCCATTGCCAAGAATTAATATTTGCAAGTCCACCTCAACCAAAGTGTAGCACAATTTCACAAGATGTCACATATGCTATTACTTTCTTCAACTTAAAATTAACTAGGTGAATATCCGCACTATGCGGTGGTGTTATTTTCTTAAGATTGTCTTGTAAAATTGATAATGTAAGTTTCAAATATTTTACATATAGTTGTAAAATCATTTGCTTGAAAGAGAAAACAAATGATGTCCTTCCATATGAGAAAGTGTTTATTGATAAGTAACTAAATCCCCTATGATGGTAATCTAATTATTTATTGGTTTCTTAACTTTTTCTCATTAATAATTCTTTATTTTACGTGTAGACGTGAAATACAGAATATAAGTTTGATGTTAGTCTCAAAATGACCATCCTAAAACGCAAATATTCTACCAACAATGATCTAAAATATCAATTTGCAATGGATCTTTCTTCCCTAATGTCTTCAGATTTACTGGCAATCAGTAATTGCCATTAAGTGTTTACTCCAACACCAGTAACATTGGAGAAAGAAAAGAGCATATTTATCATCTCCCAAGCCATTATTTCGTTTCTTCTATTTTTTCATTGTAGCTATTTACTGCAATGAACAAGAAATATTAGGGATATATCTTACCAGCATAACATCATTCCATTGGGCACTTTACACCTAGACATTAGGAATGAGTCTTTGTTGGCATCTTTGTTAACCTAACAAGAAAAGGAAAATAATTAATCCATAGAGTTATACCAAAAGAAACAAAAAGATTAAGGGCAAGAGTTTCACTATGAAAGGAAACAAAAACACATGATTTTGTTCTCTCCAGTCATATTAGACTCATCAATGGCAAGAGAGTGACCATATGGCAAGAGAGTGACCAGCTATAAGCACTCCATCTGCAGGAATCTAAAGGTAATTTTACTTTAGATACAACACATTGTAATACGAATGAAAACAAAATTAAAATAGAAGAATAAATCACTTACATGATTACCAATGCTAAGGGGTATGACATCAGCCGCCATAATGTCATAGATTGAAACTTGTACTCGTCTTCCACCGCTTATCATCTGATCAACAGAAAAATGAAGTGTAGCTAAGTAGGGAAAAAAAGGAGCGTAGTACTTAAATTTGCATTGGTATTTTTTTATATCTCTAGATGTACGTTTCTCTTTTCATCATTCAAGTTTTGAAACTGAAGCAATTGTTTGTAGTTACTAACAGCAGGAGATAAGAAATCACTAGATAATGCAATACATGATTCATTATCGAAATTCTTAAATTTAGTGAAACAATTCAAAATACCGGTCACAATAACCACGAGAATCACTACATTTGTGATGCTTCCTCCGTCATACCATCTTCTTTATTACCATGTCAATGATTGTTATCCAAATAAATAAAATAAGACCACTTTCAGAAATTGTAAAAGAGAACAAAGCCATATATGATTCATTGTCACAAACCTCTGTTTTCATCCCAAGTCCTAAAGACGCTACATCAGCCACCATCAAAATGATCATCGTGAGATCCTGGTAAGCATCCCAAAGAAAACTCTGTGATGCAAAAAAAAAAAAAAAAAACAAACTGATCTCGGCCCAAGGATTTTCAAGAACCGTCGGGAAAGCTTCAGCGATTGTAGACATGTGATGTATCTATATATGAATAAGGTTTCATGGAAGCAATATCAATTCCTGAAATTGAACGTTTCGAAGGTGCTTTTTCTCCAAACCAAGATTCACAAGAGAACCGACTCATACCATTGCTGCAACTATAAGACAAGCTATCTGATGTAAACAAACATGAGCTAAATAGATCGATGATTAGAAGAGCAGTAAATTACATTAATCTACAATAGAACAAAAGTAGAAGACAAAACATTTCACGGAAAACGCATTGGAAGAAGAAGCTGAGTCGTTGATGAATTTGTGTCTTTCTTTAAGTATTAGATGACTTGAATTAATAAAATAATTTTATTGGTTATTTTACTTACAAAATAGCTGATGTGGAAGCTTGAAAATGTTGAGTTGTCATCACAGAAGAGATTCACCTCTCTTATATATATAATTGATTTTGCCTCTTTTCATAATATTTTTTACGTTCTTCTTTTCCAGAGACTTTTCCATTTTTCTTGCAAGCTTCAAACAAGAGATTCATTGTATTATGTACTTTTGAAAAGATTTTTAAACTTTTAAATCTTTAATTCAATTTTCTTGCTATGTTGATTTATTCTTTTTCCTCATTACATTTTGCCATGTCTAACTAGTTCATTAATCAAGTTTAGGTTCTCTAGGGATTTCATAAATCAATGAGTTAGGTCTAAATAGAGTTTCTGAATTGTGTTCTTCATCAAATGTTGATTCTAATGCTTAAGTTAGACTAATCACCTAGCTTACGATCGTTATTTAACACACCAAAAACTGTGCGATTAAATGCGTGATGAACAATTTGTCCTTAACCAAAAAAATTTGATGTTAAGGCGAATTGAACTTATTGGATTTGAACTTTAATGCGTATTTAGAACTGAGAACTCTATATTCAAACGACAGTTTAGAATTGTAAGTTGTTAGATATAGTAGTCAATGCCATGACTCACGACTGCATATTTAATGCCATAACAGTGAATTTGCTATAAATTTTTGCTTTGTATTCAAGAATTGTTTGTGAATTGTTCCCTGAATATTGACCTAGCTTATGATCTTAATTTCCTGAAAATTGTCTTGAAGTTGATGTCTTCATTTATCTGATTATACATTGCTTTATTTATTTAAATCACAACAATCATTTTATTAATTCTTAGCTTAACTTCTTTCCAAGATTAATAGTGTAACCCTTAATCTTGTGGATTCGATCCCTAAAATACTATTTCGTTTATTATGCATTTGGAGTATGATAAAAGGTTAAATTTTGTTTATCATTATGCCCGCCAATAATATAATTAATCATTATATTGTTATTATTTTTGTAAGTATTATCGTACTTCTGCAGATATCTTCGAACATCATCTGGATTGACTTGAATCTTCTTATCAATTATATCATTGAGATAACCATTGACAGTCGTAGGGGTTCCATGAGGAATATGAAGTGACGGCCTACCATCACTCATGTACATGTCTCGAAACTTATTAGCTTTATTTGATACCATACACTGACAAAGGAGCCATATATATTTATATTTAGAAAGAAAGAAAGAAGAATGTTTCAAAATATTTTGACGTGAGAAACAATGAAGGAAACCTTCTTCTTATATAGATTTCTCATTTTTATCTTAACGACTCACATCTTTTTAATCCCACAGATCAAACTTATTTGAGACATGTATTTTTGCATGTCAATCATAGCGTAATGTAAATTATTATTTTTATTAAAAATATGACCACAAAAAAAAATATACCACTTCTTGAACCATGTTGATTGTTGGAAGTGGGCTTTGTCCCTAAAGTCCATCAATATAATTCAATTCGACTATTTTAAAGGTAAGTATATTTTCAGCCCAATAAGAAGAATTTTATAAGTTTGAAGGGATATTTCAGAATCCTGCAGAATTTTCCCTAAAAATCTGGGATAAGATCCTAAGTTGATAAGAATCAACTTGAAATCTTATCAATTTGGAAGAGAGTTTTAGCTATAAAAAGGGGTCTCATTCCAAAGAGAGATCTATCTTTTGCACTCAAAATACCTAGAGCTACAGAAGAGAAACGGAGCAAAACGGAGTGGATTTTTGGTCTAGGCTTTTTAAGGATAACTCATTACTTTCCCGTTGTATTCATCTTGATACTTATTCAATAAACGAGGAATTTGACTCATGATAACATAAATATTTATTGTGCTAACCCCAGTTAGAATATTGACCAATTTCTTAAAGATTGTATGGGCTACATAAATTGCGATGCCTTCTGTCTTATCTATTGATAGATCATGTGCGATAAAATCCATAGTATTCAAGTAAAAAAATTGAAGTAATGCTTCTCAACCAATAAAATTGCATATCATGACAATTTCTATGGTTGAATTGCCTGAGTATTCTTCATAAGGCTCATCAACATTAATTTTATATGAAGAGAATGTGCTATCCATTATTCAATAGAAAAACATAAAATATTATAATGATTTGTTACTTAAAAAAAATAATTTGTGGAATTATGCGTACTTTGATCAAGCAAACATCATAAAAGGTATATAGCTAGTATTTTATAATGAATAAAAGATGAGAAATAAAGTTGAGTAGTAATACATACTGATAATGCAGTATTCATTGATAGGAACTAATTCTAACATGATTCTTGACTCTCAAAAGTTGTTTTTTTTAATAATGAAGAATTATTTGCTTGAAAAATGAAACATGTTTGTTGGAGGTGAATTTGAAATCCTATTTCAGTCCACAAGAAACAATGGATGAATATTCTAAGTCATAAACTTGGCAGGATTATCGAAGTATCAACTCGGATATCTTTGATCTACTCGGAAGAATTCCTTCTCGAAAACGCGTTAAGTTTGAAGTCGGACAACACGTCATCAAGCAAAGAAATGGAAATTTTCTTATTCTTACATGAAATTTTTTTGAAAATCTAGCTAAGATCTTTTAGATAAGATCATATCTGGACAATTGTAATATTTCCTTTTTACAAAGCACTTTGTAACCGCTTCTATAATCTATAAATAGAGGAGCAGATCCTTGGGATAAGAGATCGGCTTTTTGACATACACATTAAGCTAATAAACTTTACGCAGTAATCATCTTTTCTTCATTGGCCCTTCAAATTCTCAAGAGTCATTGCCTTTTCTTCCCTCTCTTTAATCAAAATTTCGGATTTAGGCCCCTTTGTGCTAGACTCGGTTTGAACAGTTGGCACCGTCTGTGGGGGAGACATCGAATGACTTCTTTACACAGGGGAAAGGAGTACACACTAAGAAAAAAGGAAGGTGGAAGCAAAGTTACTATCAACTCACCAGAAAGGAGGCATCCTAGCCTCCGAGAACACACTGATCCGAGTCTTGGATCACCTTTGAACTCTGTTCAAACTCGGGAGGAGAATCGAAAAGAATCTCGAGAAGTTACTGTTCTCCCTGGCCCACCTGAAGGACCACCATCGATCAAAAACTTGGTGTGCAACTTGATAGTGCAATACAAAGCTTCTGACTGAAGAAAACGGAGAGATTCGATAGAATTGAGTCTTGGATAAACGAGGGTAATATCCCGTCTGCATAAACCAACATGCCACAAGGAGAAGTATTGGCCAGCGTACAGAGGAACTTATTTGGAGGAATGCTGAGTCCACCGCCAACTAATGTCCCAAGACCAGGACAATCAACGATGCTGAACATGCCAGGACACCATGTGCTGACAACCCTGGACGCGATAACCGTATTCAGAATGATGGAAGATATAAGGTCTCAATTCCATCAAGCTACCAGCTCGGCACCCGAGATTGGGCGAATTCTGGCTTAAGCTCAAAACTCGCCATTCGCACCAAGACTAAAAAAGGTCTCGGTAAATCGACGACCAAGACTAAGATGTCCTTCATACGACGGGACCACTGACCCAATAGAGTTCATTGCTGCCTTCAACATCATGATGAACGGAACAAGTTCTAATCCCGACCATGAGGATGCAACTTACTGCCAAATCTTCGTAGAGAACCTAACTGGCGATGCATTGGTATGGTTCACCAAGTTACCTACTGGGTTGATTGAGTGCTTCAATCAAAATGTCGAATTGTTCATGAAGCAATACGCTCTATTTGTCAACCAAGACACCTCTATAGCGGAGTTAACGTTCTTCAAGCAAGGATTTGACGAGTCTCTGAAGTCGTATCTCGGACGCTTCAATAAAATCCTAACTAAAGCTAAAGTCAGTGACGATATGGTCATCGAAGCTCAAAGAACCGGAATGGTTACAGATGAGGCATTGAGGAGAGATCTTTTCGTGAATCGGCCCAGTACGATCTCGGATGCCTTTTGCAGAGCAGCAAGGCATGCAGGTTACGTGGAGGAAATGCAAATCCTCGCCAAAACACAGAAAACTCAGCGAGACTCAGGAGTAAAAGAGTCGAAAGAGGAATATCACGAACTGAGACAGCATAATTACAGAGGAAAAGTAGTCTCGGCCACAATATTTCAAGTCAGTGAAACTAATAACCCAGGATGTAAGAAGCCGTTCAACAACACTTACAACCGAAGCGAGTATTGTGCATTCCATAATAGAACCGGTCATTCCACTTCAAAGTGTAAACAGGTGCAAGAGCTACTTGTCGAAAAGTTCATCAAAGGTGACTTAAGTATCTCAAATGAAGAGACTCAAAATTTTAAAGCACGAAAATAGAAAGAAGCCGAGTTGCGAAAAGTAGCTTACAAAGCGGCGAATCAAAACGGAAACGCCAAAGAAAAATCTAAACGGCAGAAACAAGACGAAGAGACCAACGAACAAGGGTCTCCACGAGTGGAAGTCAACGTAATCATGGGAGGATTACACTTTTGTGATGACACTATAAGGTTGATCAAGAAATACGAACGAAAGGTTGTAGCAACGGTCAACCTCGAACCAGTCGCTGAGAATTTAGGAACGGTGGATTCAGAAGTAATATTCACTGCCAAGGATATCGAAGGAGTAAGCTTCCCACATAACGACTCGCTAGTCATAAAATTAAGTGTAGCTGACTGTGACGTGTCTCAGATTCTCATTGATATTAGAAATTATGTGGATTTAATCTTCAAAGAGATATTGGACAAAATAGTGTTACCAGACATTTGACTCAAACCGGTGGGAAGAATACAAACTGCATTCAATGGAAGTACGATCAATGCAATCGGAACAGTTAAGTTACCGATCCGAGTTGCCAGAATTACGAGATGGATCAATTTCATAGTGGTGGATAAACCACCAATCTACAATATAATCCTAGGAACACCATGGATTCTCGCGATGAAAGCGATCCTATCGAATTACTATCAGTGTGTAAAGATCCCGACGAATAAAGGAGTTTACACGCTTCGAGGAGATCAAAAGATATTCCGGACTTGCTTTATCGCCAAGTTAAAACTACTAAACAAGTCATGCATGATAAGTAAAGCATTATCAGAACCTCCCACTCCCAAGAAACCAGAAGAATCAACTGTTGAAGTCGTCAACATTGACTTAACTGACTTTTTCTAAATGCGTAAATATTGGTGTTGACTTAAGTAAACCAATCCGAGAGCAAAACGCGACAACATTCGCATGGACAGTCAAAATATGCTTGGAATCATTTTAAAGATTGCAAGTCACTGATTGAATGTCGATCCGACATACAAACTAATCAAGCAAAAAAGGAGAAAGTTATGGTCTGAAAAGACAAAAACCATAATTAACAAGGTCAAAAAGTTGACTGATGATGGTTCCATCATCGAAGTTCAATACCCGGAGTGGTTAGCTAACCCAGTTGTTGTCCCCAAGAAAAAGGGGAAGTGGCGAGTCTGTGTGGATTTTACCGACATGAACAAAACTTGTCTGAAGGATAGTTTCCCCTTGCCGAACATCGATCGAATTATCGAAGCAACGGCTGAAAACGAACTTCTTTCGTTCATGGACACTTTTTCAGGATATAATCAAATTCATATGCATCCCGACGACATGGAGATAACTTTGTTCATCACGGAGAGATGAACATATTGCTATAAAGTCATGTCGTTCGGTTTGAAGAATGTCGGAGCAACATACCAGCGCTTGGTCAATAAGATGTTTGCTGACCAACTAGGGCAAACAATGGAAGTATACATAGATGATATGCTAGTCAAGTCGCTAAAAGCAGAAGATCATGTCGACCACTTAACACGTTGCTTTCAAAATCTTAACAAGTATCAGATGAAGCTCAATCCGGCAAAGTGCACCTTCGGGGTAACCTCAGGAGAATCCCTCGGCTACATAGTCACTCAAAGGGGAATCAAAGCGAATCTCAAACAGATTAAGGCAATCCAAAAGTTGCCTTCTCTGAAGAACAAACGAGAAGTTCAAAGGCTAATCAGCCGAATTGTCGCACAAACCAATTTATCTCACGCTCAACAGATAAATGTCTTCCATTCTATAATTTATTGTGTGGGAACAAATAATTCAAGTGGGATGAAGAGTGGGAAAACGCTTTTCCCTAGTTAAATGTGTACTTTTTGACTCCACCAATCCTTGCAAAACCTGAAGATGGAGAACCACTATACCTCTATATATTGTAGTCTCAACGTCGGCAGTAAGTAGCGTACTTGTTCGAGATGATAGAGGAACTCAATATCCGATCTTCTACACCAGAAAGTCCTTAGATGGAGCCGAGTCAAGATATCTGACTACAGAGAAACTCGCGCTAGCAGTTGTAACCTCGGCAAGGAAGTTACGACTTTATTTCAAGTCTCACACCATCATAGTGTTGATGAATCACCTGTTACGAACAATACTGCATAGTCCAAACCAATCTAGAAGGTTGACTAAATGGACTATTGAGTTAAGTGAATATGATATCGAATTCGAAAGGAGAACAAGCGCAAAGTCTCAAGTACTAGCCGACTTCCTAATTGAGTTGTCTCCCGACCTGGAACCTTTAGAGTCAGACAAAGTTCTTCAAACTTGGAGAATTTACGTTGATGGGTCATCATCTCAACACGGCATAAGAATTGGGATCCGACTCGAAAGCCCGACTAGTGAGGTCCTTGAGAAATTTTTTCGACTTGCGTTCCCAGCGTCGAACAATGAGGCCAAATACGAACCATTGATCGCGGGGATTAGGCTAGCCAAAGAAATTGGAGCAACTAAACTTGAGTGTTATTGCGACTCTTAGTTAGTCAACCAAGTAAACGGAGGTTATGATACGAAAAAAGACCGAATGGAAGCATATCTCAAAGTCATCAAGGAGTTGACAAAGGATCTAAAATTCAAAGTCAACAAAATTTTCCGATTTAAAAATACTTCAGCTTACAATGGATCTCGTTCAAAGACGAATTATACCAATTGAGAGTATAATCGACCAAGTATAAGCCTATTAAAAGGAGACCTCGAACTTGTCTTGGCAATTGTCGACACCGCAGACAATTCCGACACCGAGATGCCAGACATCAAGCAACCCAGTGAACAAAAAATCTATTGGAGATATGAGATCCTCGCATACATTATGGATAGAGACCCTAGAAGACAGATGGGCAGCTCTCCGACTCAAGGTTTAATGCGCATTCTACGCCCAAGTCGATGGAAAGTTGTTTCGGTGAAGCATAAATGGAATTCTCCTTACTTACATCCATGGTGACGAAATCAGCAAAATTATAAAGAGAACACATGATGGAGCCTGTGGAAATCACAATAGTGGAAGATCACTTGTGCACAAAATCCAAACTCTCAGATACTATTGGCCGACTATTGCAAAGGATTGCACGGAATATGTAGCTAAGTGCGATAGGTGTCAGCGACATGGACACATCATCCATGCCCCAACCGAAAAGATAACTTTGACAATCATAGCCTATGCTTCTACGCGATGGGCGATAGATATAGTCAGGCCATTGCCTTCATCTCGGCAAAAACACTTCATGCTTATCAAGATGGATTACTTCTCAAAAAGGGTAGAAGTAGAAGCTTACTCTCACATTAAGGATAGAGACATAGTCAAATTCGTATGGAAGAACATCATTTGCCGACATGGGCTACCTTATGAGATTATGACAGACAACGGAACTCAATTCATCTCAGAAAAATTAACTAACTTTTGCTCTCGATGGAACATCCGAGTAAGCAAATCAACTCCATGAAACCCACAAGGAAATGGACAGGCGGAGGCGACAAACAAGCAGATACTAGATGAAATCAAGAAAAAGCTTGCGGATAAGAAAAGGAATTAGGGTTCCGAGCTGGAAGGTGTATTATGGTCACATCAAACAACACTGAGACGCTCAACAGGACGAACTCCTTTTTCCTCTCTCACGGAATGGAAGCAATGGCTCCAGCTGAAGTAACGGTCCCAACTTTGCGTCGAGAACATTTTCCCGAAAACGAAAGTTCAAACAATGAAGCAATGAAAACTAGTATTGACGACCTGGAAGAAAAACACGACGAAGAACTTCTCCGAGTACAGAACTATCAACAACAAGCCGTAAAATACTACAATAAAAAGGTTCGAGGAAGATACTTCACAGTAGGAGATCTGGTACTTCGAAAAGTGTTCAAGAACACGGCTGAGTTAACGTGGAAAAACTCGGTGCCAACTGGGAAGGGCCATACATTATTTGTAAAGTCGAAAAACCAGGAGTTTACAAGATCACGACTATGGAAGGAGAGATGATTCCACAAAGTTGAAATTTTATCAACTTGAAGCAATGCTACTATTGAAGATACACCAACTCAGTGACCTAGACATATTACTTGATGCATCTCTATCTACTTAATTATGTAATCAGAACTATGTTTTGGTGTTGTCCCTTCGGGGTACATAGGTAGTCTTCGGGTGCAGGTAAAACTAAATAAAATTTTTATAAGTTCTCTTATCGGGTTTGCCAAAAAAAAATGGAATAAAGGATTACACCCCAACTCCCAAAAAGACGAGACTAAATTCTCGCAAACGACGAAGCATTGCTCACAAAATACAAAGCATTGCTTTGTACAGATCTACCGAGATGAATTTCTCAAAAAAAGAAGATGAAACATAGTTTCATACAGACTTACGAGATCAGATTCTCGCAAAAGACAAAGCATAGCTTTGTACAAATTTTCTGAGGTTGAATCCTCGATAAAGACAAAACATATTTTCGTACAGATTTACGAGATTAAGTTCGCAATAAAGACAGAACATAGTTTTGTACAGATAATCGAGAATATATTCTCAACAAAAATAAAGATAACATTCCTACGAATATCATTTCCGAGATCAAAATTCTCAAAACTTAAACTGAGTCTTAAAATCTTAGCTTTAAAGCCATAACAGCGAAGATTTTCTTCCTAACAAACTGGATCAAACTCTCAAGCTTAGGAAGAAACTTAACTAACGCGAGAAACCAAGAAAAGATCTCAGGAATTACATTTCACATTTGCCCAGGTAACATACAAAATTACGAGTCAATCTTGGGACGAATTCTCTTTTTCGGATTTCGAAGTCGTAATCAGATTAGAATATCATATTAACAAAATAACAATGTTGTTCATTATAGAGGTAAATAATTACAAGGCAAACGCCAATTACAAGGATCAAAGAGATGATTAAGAAAAAGCCAAACTACGATTGCAAGAATCAAAGAGATGACTTATAAATAGCCAAACAGCGGTTACAAGAATCAAAGAGATGAGTCTGAAAAATGCCGAGATGAAACTACAAGAAACAGACAAAGGAAAAATTAATTCCTAGTCTGGCTATTGTTGTTCGAAGATTCACCAATCTCAAACACCGGAATGACCAAGTCTCAAGGAAGCATCGGCGTCAAGTTCTCCCTGTAGATAATTTCCTTGAATTTATTCGCCTTAGCAGTCATCAATTATGTAACTGCTGCAGGAATATTAATGCCTCGACCGAAAAGTAGTTCGAGAAGAGTAGTTGACCCAAGGTATTGGGCATTAGACAGCCGGGCATCCACGTCCACGTTCAAGTCATCGAACCGCATAGCAATTCAGTTAAAGCA
The DNA here is from genome assembly GCA_900406405.1 of Lepidium africanum. Taxonomy (NCBI): domain Eukaryota; kingdom Viridiplantae; phylum Streptophyta; class Magnoliopsida; order Brassicales; family Brassicaceae; genus Lepidium; species Lepidium africanum. Next base: position 16,896 of record OVAX01001635.1, on the reverse strand, counting down.
CTAGGAAAGTTGGTCATGAAGATCTTGGAAGATCTTCTTCTCATCACTCAGAACCTAGCGAAGCCGAGAGTCAAAGTTCTCCTTCGTGGAGTCTAACTCTATCTAAAGCCCTTAGAGCTTGTCGTTGGCCTTCTCGGTAGATTTGAAGGTGATGTTCTGATCAGACTCGACACAGTTAAGCGATTCCGTTAAAGTCGCATTTTGTTCCACCAACCGAAGAACATTTTCACGTTCTATCTTCAACTCGTCTTTAACGCGAGCGAGTTCCTCTTCGTCAGTAGTGATTTTGGACCTGGCCTCCACCACTTCAAGATGAGTTTGGCCAGAGAGGTTAGAATTCCTCCGGATGCTCCCATATGGGTTGGTGTGGAACCTCTCTCCTTCCAGCATAATGCTGTTCAGAAAGGCGATAAACTACAGAGACTTCGAAAAAGTAAAAGTCAGAAATAGTAAAACAGAAGTCACAGCGGAATCGAACTCGGCAAAAGAAACTCACCCAGAATAGCAAGAACGCAGCCTCTTCGTACTCCTCGCGATTCTCAATTTGATCCGAAGAAGGGAGACGCTCTAATAAAGTCTTGATCTGACACATCAGATCAACACACTCCGCTTGAAACTCCAAAATCGATCTCGAGTCCGAGTGGTTGTGGGAGAGGTGGAAGTCAGAATGCCCCTTCCTCTCCCTTGGGAAAGGTTAGAAGAACCGCCCCGACTAGCACCTCCAGGAAAAGTGATCCTAATCGGATCAACCCTTGTTCACTTTGCAAGTCGCGAAGTTCTATGACTAGATCCTGAGAGGATTTCGACAATATTCCCATTCAGGGCAGTATATGATCTAGTACCCTAGAGGATCCTCTAGAAGGATGAACATTCATCCCTTCAAGAGCAGCGTTTAAACCCTTTTCAACGTTCGGGAGTCTAAAATCATCAAGACCCATTTTTCCTTTTAAAGATAAAAAGTTTGGAAGAAAGCTATAAAGTTTCAGAATTTGGAAGATAAAGGACGAGAACAAAGTTAGAGAAGTTTATGTGCAAGAATGGAGTGAATGGTAAAAGAAAGATAGCATGGTATTTATAGAAATTTACTGGAAACTGAAACAACGCCAAACAGTAATTATTATTCAACGGGTGAAAACCGAGGAAACCGCAGGAGTAACCCAATCACGGACTGACACGTGAACTGAAGATTCTAGAAGCAGGTAAATTTCTCGACTCGGAAATTTTGCTATAATTTTTCGAGTCTGGAGAGGATAATTGTTGGAGGTGGATCCGAGATCCTACTTCGGTTCACGAGAAACAATGGGCAAATATTATATGTTATGAACTCGGCAGGATTATCGAAGTGTCAACTCGAATATATTTTTACTCTGAAGAATTCCTTCTCAAAAGCTCGTTAAGCTTGAAGGAAGTCGGAAGACACGTCATCAAACAAAGAAATGGAAATTTTCGTATTCTGACATGGAAAATTTCTGAAAATATAGCTAAGATCTTTTAGATAAGATTATATCTGAACAATTGTAATATTTCCTTTTTACAAACCACTTTGTAACCGCCTCTATGATCTATAAATAGAGAAGCAAATCCTTGAGACAAGTGATCGGCTTTTTGACATACACATTAAGCTAATAAACTTTACTCGGCAATCATCTTTTCTTCATTGGCAATATACTTTTTCCCTTCAAATTCTTAAGAGTCCTTACCTTTTCTTCCCTCTCTTTAGTCGGAATTTCAGATTTATCTTATTTTGTGCTAGACCCGGTTTCTATAACTTTCAAGAATAAGAAAATAACTATGTAGTTAGTTATTGTGTGAAAAGACACAAGAAAAAAAAATCTAACACTTAACTGCAAAAAGTACAAGAGAAGTATTAGTTTAAGAGAAGTATTAGTTTTACAATTGTTAAAGGTAGTTTGTGAAGAAAGTTAATAACAAAAAGGTATTTTTCAATTTTTTAATATTAATTTTCTATTAATATATCAAATGTGCTATTATTTATTTTTGGCCATAACTTCCATGAATAAAAAAAATTATTTTAAGTAATTATGAGTAAAAAATACAAAACCAATAAAAAAACATACAACACAAGTTAATGATTTTTAATTATGAGTCAATTCAGAATTTTTTAACACTCATATAATGAATTTCCTTTTTTCCGTCACACTTATATAATTATTTTCTAATATTCAAAAGTAGTTTTGATGGGAAAAAACTAATGTTGAATAAAAATCTAAATAAAAGGTTTTAATTTGCTGAAATGGAATTAGGATCATATTGTATGGCTTAAATTGTTTACAACCCAATTAAAAATTATTAAAATAAATGTTGTATAACATTTAAAGAGAAAATCCACGTTATGATAATTGTTTGAGCAGACGAAAAAAACCATATTTGTTTGAGCATTTCACTACATAAAAAATTTCACACTACTTACTTCCATCTTGTGTTTCAGTTAACCCTTTATATGATGATAATGCTTCCAATTATTATGAAGCTCTAATACATGTTACGAAGAAATCGGAAGAAAAAGAGAGAATATCTTGTCTGAAAGTATCAAAGAATGGACCTTCGGTTCAACAACTCTTATTTGCTGGTGATAACCTATTCATTTGTCGTACTAATCTCATTGAATCAGGGAGATTCTCTGCTACTGAGATCTATATGGCAAAGCCTCCGGAAAAAAAATCAACTTCTCCAAATCAGCCATTACGTATGGAGCTCTTCAACCCGATAATAAAACATCTAATCGGTTTATACATGGGTATATCACAAGAAAGAGGAGCTGGTAAGTATTTAGGTTTTTCGGAATGTCTCAGTGGCTCAAAGAAAAAATTGTTAGCTATCATTATAGACAGACTTAAATTAATACTCCAAGAATCTGTCTCTTAGCGGTAAAGAAGTCCTTTTGAAATCGGTAGCACAAACCCTTTCAAGTGTATGCTATGTCATGCTTTAAGCTGATAAAGTTCAGTGTAAGAAACTTGTGAATACAATGTCGACAAGTATATATATATATATATATAACTTTCTTTACCATTTAACTTTCTTTATATAATGAAATCAAATTTGCGACAAATACATATATATATATATATATTACTTAATTACACTACTTAAAAAAGTTACTCCTAAGTCTTAACAAATGATGATTGATTTACTTTTAACTGATAATATTTTATGTATGTTTTTATTAGTAAATCTTTTGAAACGGGTTTGGAAAAAAGGTGATTCTTATTGATATCGATAGTTACATATATAGAGTAGAGAAACCTTAAAACCCAAAAGGTTGTTACAACAAGAATATACAAGATTTTAGGAATATTTCTTATTCCTTATCCAATACCTCCTTCAAGTTGGCGGTGCGACATCTTGAATCCCCAACTTGGATAGAAGATATGTAAATGTGGGTGTTGCTAAAGACTAAGTAAGTAAGTCAGCTGGTTGTTCTTTGGTGGAGAGATGTTTGGTAGTAATCACTTTGGAAGTAACTGCATCACGAACAAAATGACAATCCATTTCAATATACTTTGTACGTTTATGGAAAACTAGATTGGTAGCTATATATATAGCTGATTTGCTGTCACAAAATAGCTTCATGGGATCATCATGAGTAACACAAAAAGACTCGAGTAACTCTTTAAGCCATTTTAGCTCACGCAATGCATACACCATGGATCTATATTCAGCCTCTACTGAAGACAAAGAAACCATATCCTACTTCTTGGTTTTCCAAGAGATGGGTGATTGACCAAGCAATTTAATATACGCACTTAAGGATCGACGAGTCAGCGGACAAGCTCCCCAATCCACATCACAATATGCTGTCAACCGTAAGTCAAAATCAGAAAGAATCAGAACACCCTATCCCAGACATCCTTTAATATAATGAACAACACAAAGATCAGCTTGCCAATGTTCATGTAACGGAGCATTCATAAACTGAGATAAATGTGAACTGCATAAGACAGCTCATGCCGAGTGAAACAAAGATAAATCAATCCCCAATAAGACGTCAATAAGGTTGTGGATCCAGTAGTGGTGCACCATCGGCAAGAAATAATTTGTGATTAAGTTTGATTGGTGTAGGAGCAGGTTTAGAAGCAAGCAGACCAGTCTCAGTGATAATGTCAAGGGCATATTTTCATTGAGAGAGAAATAAATTTTCCTTACTCTGAGCAACTTCAATCCCCAAAAAACACTTCAATTTACCCAAATCCTTCATATGAAAGCATTGACTAAGATAAGCTTTGAAGCATTCCATAGTAGGAAGATCGTCTGCAACGACAACGAAATCATCAACATATATCAAGATATGAAGATGTATACCAACTTTACATAGGAGAAATAAGTAGAGTCAACTTTGCTTTGCACGAAGCCATAACACAGTAAATTCGTAGTCAACTTCAATAACCAACAACGAGGTGCTTGTTTCAACCCATAATTAGCTTTCTTTAGAAGACACACTTTGTTGGGATCACGAAGAGGGAACCCTGGGGGAGGTTTCATATAAAATTCCTTGTCTAAATCATCGTGTAGGAAATCATTTTTAACATCCATTTGATGTACCTCCCAATTCTTGGCAGTAGCAATATCTAAGAGAACGCGAATCGTATAAGGTTTAACAACATGAGCAAAAGTATCAGTGTAGTCAACACCTTCAGTCTACTTATTGCCAATAGCAACTAAGCGAGATTTATGACAAGCAATGGAACCATCGGACTTATATTTCAGCTTGTAAATCCATTTGCATCCTATAACCTTCTTTCCCGATGGTAAATCTATTTCAAGCCAAGTCTCATTTTGCTGTAGAGAGGAATATTCATCATTCATGGAATCATTCCAAACGTCATCTTGCATTGCTTCTTTTTACGATTTTGGCTCATGTCTAGATGTAAGAGCTGCTAAGAAAGCTTAATGTGTATGAGAATAATTCTTATCAGACACATAATTAGTTATATGATACAAAGTGTTACCTGGAGACATTAAACTAGGACCGAAATTAGAGTGAGATGACGAGGGAAGAGAGGGTATAGCTCGAACATAATTTGTAACATAGTTCTTAAGTAAGATAGACGGCTTCAGTTGTATTTGTCCTCGTCCAAGTAATTCAGTCAATCCGGGAGATGCAACAACATCTACTGGCAAAGTAGCACGTAGACTGGACGGTGGTGTAGAAACGGCCGTAGTTTGTTCATGCGGTAAAGAAGTATCATTAGCCACACATGATGGAGAAACCGAAGTAGTAGGTGGTGATGATGGAAAAGGAGGCAACGGCGTATTAACATCAACATTTTATTCCCAATCGTTAAACTAATAATTAGCATGCAGAAGCGAAACCTAACGAGTCTTCATCGAATATGGAACACGGGGTACTAAGTCTCAATATATATAACATCGCGTGAGTAGAAAAATTCCTCCTTCTCCAAATCGTAAAGTTTCCAAGCCTTCTTACCAAAAGGGTAACCCACAAAAATGCACTTCCTAGATCGTGAAGCAAACTTATCCTTGTCCCGACGCTTGTGAGACACGTAACAAAGACAATCTTAGACTCGTAAAGTATCATATGTCATAGGAGTATCATAGAGCATCTCATAAGGAGTTTTACCATGTAACAATGGAGTTAGCGTGTGATTAATAAGAAATGTTGAAGTAAGAACACTTTCTCCCCTAAACTTCACGGGAAGATTAGCCTAAAATAAGCAAGCACAAGCAACATTGAGAATATGACGGTGTTTCTGTTCCACTCTGCCATTTTGTTGTGGAGTATCCACACATGAGGTCTGGTGTAGTATCCCTTGTTGGCCAAAATATTGTGTCATAGTAGAGTTAACAAACTCAGTATCATTGTCTGTACAAATGACCTTAATGTGGGCATTAATCTGTCGTAAGGCCATCGCACAAAAGAATTAAATTAGGTTTGGAACTTCCAATTTTTCCAACATCAGGAAAACCCAGACAGCATGAGAATAATCATCTACAATTGTCAAAAAATATGAAGCACCACAAGAAGAAAATGTCTGATACGGACCCTAAACATCATAGTGAATCAATTCAAAAGAACTAGAAGCTTTATTATGACTTTCATGGAAAAACACCATGAGTTTTTTTAGAACAAAAACAAATATCACATCCCTTTGTAGGATCCAAATCAACAGAAACATTATTCAAAAATGATAAAGAATCTAAAACTTTGGTATACAGATGTCCAAGATGTTGATGCCATAAACCAGTAGTAGATGCATGTACTACATATGCACTAAGAGCTCATGAAACAGTGACTCCACTAAAGTAATATACCCCCTCTCTCTCATCACCAGCTCCAATCAGGGTCTTCGTAAAATGCTCATGTAAAACACACAATGTATCAGTAAATATGGCAATACAACCAATCTGTAAAATCAGCTTATGAACCGAATTCAAAGTGCAATTAAAGCTTGAAACATATAGTAAATCTCGCAAAGTATATTTGTCATTCAAAACAAGGCTGCCAACATGAGTGGCGCGCGAAACGTGACTATCAAGAAATCAAATATCAGATCGTAAAACCGGTTGCATATATTGGAGCAGAGTTTTTCCACCTGTCATATGATGCAAAGCCCCAGTATCAAGTACGATATTAGTAAGTTTATGTTTACTAGAAAATTTATCTGTAGACACATGAGACTATTGATTCTTGAGGAGATTAATCAGCGTAGCTACTTGGTCCAAAGATGGCAAAGAAGAGATCGTAGACGAATTGGCAATCGCATTAGCAGCGGACCCACAACCACGACCTCCACGAGAAATAGAGCTGCCACGACCAACTCATCCATGAGTAGAGCCACGAGATACTTTTTGTTGTTCCAAGAACCAATCAGGAAAACCATGAAGGAGAAAACACTCAGAAATTTTGTGACTTTTCCGATTGTAGTGGGTACAAAAACGAGCAAGATCACGAGATTTTTTTTGAACAGCAGTAGCACTGGCAGGAGATGAAGGTGTCGTAACAAAAAACCAATGGCCTCAGAGGTTGCTTCTTTGTGACACATAGAAGTGAGGTGTTGTTCTTCTTATATCACGTGAGAGTACACAAAATTAAGGTCAGGAAAAGGGTCTTGATTGATCGGTTGAGACCGAATATAACCAAAACGTGAATCATTGAGACCAAAAAGGAACTTAGGCCTGGGCATAATACCCGAAACCCAGACCCGAACCCAAAACCCGACCCGAAAAAGCGGATTCGACTCGGGTTTGGGTCTAGGTAAATACCCTATCGGATATAGACATTAGAGTACTTCGGATTTCGGGTCGGGTTCGGGTAAAATCCGAAACCCAAAAGTAAATTGAAGATAACCAAAGATTTTATGAGTTGGTTTAGGTGTATCACACATTAATTAACACATAACGATTCATCTTCTCCATTCTACGTTCTCGTGAACAACAAAGCACACCTACAGTAGCTATAATGTCTCTTTTTCAAAACATTGAATCACAACACAAACACGCCTATTCCTTGTATTAACTCCAAAAATCAATCTCATGTAAGATTCTCCTCTTTCTTTTTTCAGAAACAACGATTCAAAATTAGCTTTTTCTTTGTTTTTTGGTTCGAGAAATCACTATTGTTACTGGGTAATGAATCTTCTATTGCTATTACTTGGTTTTAACTACTCTTAAACTTCTATCAGTTGCCAAATTTTGGGAATTTTATGATTATATGCCTTGATTTTGATAAAGCCTTTTACTTTTGGGATTAAGAATTTTGTTCTGAAATTTAGGGTTTGTTTTAGATTTCGATTTTGAATCTATGTTCTTCAGTTGAATAGTTTGTTTGTATTGTTTCTGTTTAGGGTTAGAGATTTTGGCTAACTTATATGTTGATTTTGAGTTTTCTTTTGTTTTTGCCTTACTATTTCAATCAATGATGTATCAATCTATGGCTTGTTATTATATACTCTTATACAGTTACCATTTAGATAAAGAGAAATTGAGTGATTAAATTGATGCAAAAATGCTTGAAACTACAATAAATGTTGCATAAGTATTAGGTTCATGAACAAGAAGATTACGTTTAAGTGGACAATATTACAGAAAGCAAAGTTTAAGTGGCGTATGCGTATTTGTATTATATACTTATATAAAGAGTTAAGTGGCGTATATATAGATATATATATATATAGATTATAATCTATAATCTCACATGCTCATATTTGATAAAGAAAGGATACAAGTGGCGTGATATACATGAATATGATTAAAGGTGTTTAACATCAATAAGCTTATACTGCTGGTTTTAAAGTACTAGATCAATAAAAGGTGTTTAAGATCAATAAGCTTGTACTGCTGGTTTAAAGTACTAGATCGATGCATTATTGCTGGTCTTTAATTATAAATTTTGTGAATGCATAATCACATCAGATTGTTGTAGTTAATTTATATAAACCAGATTGTTGTAGTTAATATTTTAATTTTTGTTTTCTATTTTAGATGGATTCATCAATCTCTCCACTTCAAGAGATGTTGAATACAAATAGTGTTGGCAATAATAATACAGAGACTGAGATACCAAGTGGTGGAAGTGGAGGATCTCGAGGGAACGTAAAGAAAATCCTGAGGAATGTGGAGCAACATCTCAGCCAAATAAAGCTAAGAAGACAATGGCCACAAGATCTAATGTTTGGTCATACTTCACAAGAGTTAAAGACGATAGAAACAAGTGCATTTGTAACAAGAGCTGTTTTGCTACTTTTTGATTTCAGTTAGTTTTTTATTAATGAACTTAAGAACTTGATTTCAGGTATTAATACAGGAAAATTAATGTCATTTTTGGTTTTGGTTTTGTAAATACCTGAACCGTATCCGAACCAGACCCCAACCGGATCCGAACCAAACCCGAACCGGACCCAAAATTTATATATGTTCAGGTATTAATCGGGTCCTTCGTAAATTACTAAACCCGACCCGAACCCGACTCGAATTTCTAAAATACCCGATCGGATTCGGGTACCCGAATGCCCGGGGGTAAAGGAACTTATGAACTCAAGCATTCTCTTTTTCCTTGTCTAAATCCGAAGAAGCTGAGCAGGTACAAGCCAGAATAGTTGAGAGATTCTGATAATTTTTCCCATAACTTGGTCAAGCAGTTGTAGTATTCAAGAACAGATTGGCTATTCTTTTTGCAATTAGCAATCTGATCAGCGATCAAATGTCGACGAACACCACTCTTGACTAAAAAACAATTTTTCAGTTATTCCCACAATTTGTAACCGTCGCCAACATGTGTCACCGTTGAACAAAGCTTCGGATCATAGAGGTAAAAAAACCATCCAACTATCATTGAATTCGCAGCAATCCAATTGCTAAGATCCCGTTCGGAGGTAGGTTTAGAGAGTGTGCCATTGAAAAACCGATTTTCTTCTTTGCCTGAAGAGAGTTAAAAAACTCAGTGGACCATTCTGAGTAATTATCATCGGAGAGTAGAACATGACGAATAAGGGAGCCTGGATTATCTGAAGGGTAGAGGGTATAGGGAGAAACTGGTGAGGTTGTCTCGTTAGTAACAGTAGACATGATTGATCGAAAAATTCAATTGAAGAGAAGTAGATACTCTGTTTTAATCACGAAAAACAGAGCAAAAGAAGAAAAAAAACGACGATAATTAGGTATATATCGATGCTCTGATACCATGAAACGTGTTTGAGAAAAAGGTGATTCTTATTGATATCGATAGTTACATATATATATAGAAGTAAAGAAACCCTAAAACCCAAAATATTGTTACAACAAAAATATACAAGATTTTAGGAATATTTCCTATTCTTTATCCAATACTTTTTGTAGCATAATCATTAGTTTTGTGTATTATCAGTTAAAATAAATTGCAAACTTCTTTTGATTTGAGTTATTTTCCTTCCAATCATTAGTTTTTTTAATAATTTATTTTATTTATGTTAATTAACTTATTTTGGCTTAGTTAGGGTAGAAGTTAGTTATTAGACTTTAAAAATAGAGAAACTATAACAAATATACACAAGTTTTCACAAATTTAAAAATTTGACATAAGTTTTTTAAAAACTAAAAATCTGACACAAATTTTCAAAAAAAAATTAGATTTAGTGTAGTTTTAAAAAAAAATACCCAATGTGCCCTTTTATTGTATAACCAAAGCGATAATTGTTCAAATTTTTATTTTTCCATATACATATATATATATATATATGTACCTCTAATATATTTATTACATATGCTAAACAATTATATAGATATGTTTGATATTCATGTTTTTTTTCTGTACCGTAAAACATATATTGTAACCATGTTAAGTGTTTATTTACCCGTGTACATAAATCTATGTCCCTCTAACATATTTATTATATATGGTAAACAATTATATAGACTGCAATTATGCAGTTTGTACACGATAACATAATTGTTGTGTTATAATTTGGCATATATTTGATATGTTGGATATTTATGTTACTTTTATGTGTACAGCGGAACACATACTGTTACCGAGTAAATAATATTGCATCTACTCAACTTAGATTTTACCGAGTTATCAAATATATTACTTTATTTTTTGTCAACAATGGGCCACAACTGGCCGGCCCAATAGCCAAGTTCCTACATAATGTAGGCGGTGAGACTTGATCCCTGGATGTTCAAGTGCGCCTGCCATTTAGTGGACTTACCGCCGGCCACTGGATTAAAGACTACTTGCATCAAATATATTATTTATCTAACTCATTTAACACATTGTAATATATCATATATCTGATCGATGTACAAAAAGTAATATATGTTTAATTCGTTGAATATCACTATTTTAGGAGTAAAATTATCAGAATTGACAAAATATACAAAAAAAAAACTAATTTTTTGAAATTTTTTGTCAAACTTTTAATTTTTCAAAAACTTTTCTATTTTCGTTTAATTCACCTTTAAAAATATTGTTAAAAATTATCTATGGGTGCAAATACTTTAATAAGCTAAATTTTGTGATTTAATTAGCAGTTCAAAAAAGTTCACGATTTTAATTGATAAGTCGTTAAAATTTTGTGATGAAATTCAACCAATTAGAAGTTCAAAGCTTTTTTTTCAACAATTATTTATAGTTAAGGGTATTTTCCATTTTTCCCCTTTGATAAATCATGAGATAAGATTAAATCCGCGCTTATTTCAACTTAGTTAGTTTCCTAAACAAACAAGGATTTGGAAGAATCTATACGAAATCAAATAACATATCATCTACATGTTATATATATGCATCATCGATTCTACCTTTCACATAATTCATTGCCGTGCAAAACAATCTATATTCTCATACTTCTCTATTCGATTCTCTCTGCTGCATTCTCTCGAACACATGGCGGACAGACATTACAACCTAAACGGCGCCACCTATGGTCCACCAATCTACCCTCCGCCGAAAACCAATTACAGTCTTGGCCGACGTAGCGGTGCCGGTGTAGGTTGCGGCATCTGTGGTTGCTTCTCTAACTGTCTCCTTTGCTGCGGCGGTTGCCTCTTTAACATCATCTGTAGCATCCTCATTGGTATTGCCTTTTGCCTTGGAATAGTAGCGTTGATCCTCTGGTTTATACTACGACCTCACGTCGTGAATTTCCAAGTGGCGGAAGCTAATTTAACACGATTCGATCTCGATCCACAAACCAATAACCTTCATTACAATCTCTCGTTGAATTTCTCAATCCGTAACCCTAATCCACGTCTCGGAATCCACTACGATCAGTTCGAGGTAAGGGGTTACTATGGTGATCAGCGTTTTGCCACAGTGAATATGCCGTCGTTTTACCAAGGACATAAGAACACCACGGTGATAGGAACCGAGTTAAATGGTCAGAAGTTAGTTTTGTTGGGCTCCGGTGATCGGAAGGATCTGAACGAGGATCAGAAGTCTGGGATTTACAGGATCGACTTGAAGCTGAGATTTAAGATTAGGTTTAAGTTTGGGTTTTTGAATTCTTGGGCCGTAAGGCCCAAGGCTAAGTGTTCTCTCAAGATACTCTTGAATACCTCAAGTTCAGACGGAGGGTTCCAATTTCATCCCACCAAGTGCGATGTTGATCTTTGATTTTATTTTTGTAATTATTTTTTTCCGAGTGTTGACCTTTGTTTTCAGATTTTTTTTCTTTTAGTTTTCGTTGATCCCTTTGCTTCCCTAGATACCTCTGGAGTTCGATTTTTTTTAGTCTATTCAAATAAAAAATTGTATTATATTTGATCTTCTATTTCAACATATATGCCCGGTTTATTAATCAATAGAATTCTTTACATTGTGTGTGTCATAAGGACAGAGATTGAAAATTATCAGATACGTCTTTCATAATGTGAACTATAATTCCATTGGTAGCTGAGACAAACCTCTACAAGGAATCTCGTTGAAGTCAATTAAATATAGATTAAAGTGTTATCCTAAACATGATCCCTAATTATAGATTATGCTTAAATTTCTTTAAGAAAGCGAATCCTATGACAAGAATTATTAGTAAACACTATTTAAAAACTTCTGTTTCAAGTCATAACTCCACTTGAGAGAACAAGTAATAAAAAGAAGAAACTGTGGCAACAAGATAAAAAAGTGAAAGGTAATTTGATTAAAGTGGCCATTGTTAGTAAGCCATGTGTATAGAATTTGGAGGGGAACGAGCGTCACGGTGATGATAGTGGGCTAAAGTGACACAGAACGCGTGTCATCACTTCTCTACCAAATGCCTTTTTTCTGATCAATTAGTAATAACATATATTGAAGTAGACCCGAGTGATTACGTTGATATATCTCTAGCAGGACACAGAAACACTTGGCGTTACGTTTTGATTGGACTCATTCAATCGATTTGGATTTTAGTTCAGCAATTATTTGATCCATTCTTCAATTCTGGGTTTTCAATAATATCGCCACTGATTTACCCTGCAAGTGTTTAGCTTGTTATTACAAGTGTTGTATAATTTTGAAACACATCGGTTTCTTTTGGAGAAATTTCTGGTTTAAGGTTATCAAACCGACTTACAAGTATATTTCTTACAAATTAAATGATTAATTCAAAGATACTCAATAAATCAATACTTTTTTCTTATAGTTCAGTTGGACTAATATTTGTCTTCCTTATTAACCGTAGTCATGAACATAAAACACGATATTTGAAACCTGAAATTAAAACCGATCCAAAAATAAGAAACCAAATTCGAACCGTACCTAATTAAATATTTGAATGAGTTCTTAATAAGAAACTGAATCAAGAACTGAGTGAGTACCTTATGTATTTTTATTAAATTTAAGTTTTCTTAGAATTTTTTCCTATTAAATCTATAGTAATTTTGAATTTCATATAAATCTAAATAGAAATATCCAAATTTGAACACGATCTATACTTGAACCAAACCCAACATAAAAATTAAAATTATCCGACTAGATCTTAAATCTATTGAACCAAAAACTTAGAAACATGAAAAAACCCATCATGAACCCAAACGGGTACCCAATGCCCAAACCTAATTAATTGGGTTTCTGTTAGATTATTTACTCATTTTAGGGAATTATTTGATATTTTAGAGAATTATTTGATATATTGTATACCGAATTCTATCAAGAAAATTAGCTAAAATATCTGAAAAGCAGATCCTTTATATGTACTAAACAAGATACGTGGCTGATTGTATGGTTTGATACATAGATAGAAAGAATATAAAAGAAAAATCTATTGAAAAGAGGAGATTGGTCGCACTAACTCCTAGTAAATAATTATTTCAATTTTATTACACTGACTCCTAGTAGTAAATGAGTAATTGGCTAGAGGAACGACGACGACACTTTTCCAGCTGGAATCTCAATCCGGAGCACGAGGCTCTGTAACGGTCCAAAAATTCCAGCTGGATTGCATAGCTAACCTACTCTTTCCTTAGGCGCACTCTAACCTACTATTTACTTCACTCAACTCTAAACCTACGCCTCCCTGAAAAGCGTACTTTAGCATGACGGTTAATCCATCGGCGGCAAGGCTTATCTATTTATCTTTCTATCAATTTAGTTACACAAGAAACACGATTGGAGTTATTTTTTGAATTTGAACGAACAAATCGACATGCAAGTAGATGAAGAAAGATGTAGAGGAGATTAGGATGATGTGAAATTGAGATAGCTAGAAATCGGCGGTTTTCCGGTGAGAAGTCCGGCGACGGGGAAGTGATTTCGTTGTATGGCTTTCCGTCTCTTGCAGGTTCCTTATGCTAGTACGGATAGCTAGAGTATCGGCTCTGATCAATCCAGAGATTTCGCCATTTTCATCGGATTCTAAACATTTAACAGAAATTCGAGCTTCAATTAGCTAATGCGTACTCACAGAAATGAAATTCGACACTGCGAAAGACCACTGAGACTGAGAATTGTGTGTGAGAGATTGAATCGAATCTGCATTGTTTACCTAGATGCTTCGAAGGACGCATGAATCCGTTGAAGTGAGCCAAATCTGCGAAAATTTGAAATCGAATTATCAATCAAAATCATTAAACACGAGAAAACATCAAAACCACTGAATCGTTGAATCTTTGATGTGAGAAACAAAACCTGATTGCGATGGAGCGTGAGAAGAGAGGTAGAGGATGATAAAGCAGATGAGAGTGAGAACAGGAATAAAGTGAACAAGCTTCTCTTGCTTTTGATTCGTCGTCGCAAAAGGCGATTGGAGCGATGATAACCGCCGTGGCTTAAAGTCCTTGAGCTCGTGATCGTCGTAATCTCCCGTAAAAGACGAAGAAGAAGGAGAAGAGAAAGCCGGTTTCAAGTCATCAATATCATAGGTGTCGTCCTTCCGTCCACCATAGCTATGGAGCTTGGAAGCTGATGAGTCTAGAGATAGCCTCTGCATCGCCGACAGAGAGAGAAAGCTTTAGTGAAAGTATGGTGTTCGTATCAAATAAATATTGGTGAGTACCAGAACTAAATTAAAAGTAAATATGCGCCCATGAATATCATATTAAATAGGTAATAATCATTGTGATATTTTTATTTTTCTTATAACGAGAGCTGTCGTACCCGCTACTCATTTATTTGGAATCTAGTTAAAAAGATTTATTTTCGCCTAAAGTTTCCATATAACAAAAGATCAACATATATTTAGATTCTCGGTCTAATTTCACCTAAAATATGCATGTAAGATCTAATTGCACCCAAAATTAGATAGTGACTAACAAATTCCACACATAGTATATGAAATCGGTCTAATTGCACAAATAGCTGGATAATCATGGTTTTGTTGTAAACCAATATTTGGTTACGATTTCATTAATTAACCGAATCTAAACCCAACCAAATTTCAAATTGACAACCAAATTTGAGTGGGTTTGAATCTAAAATTGGTTTAAGTTCGGTTAATTAATGGTTTAAAATCTAACCAATTATTAGTTTACAACAAAACCATAATTATCCAGCAATTTGTTCAATTAGACCGCTTTCGTATACTATGTAGAATTCGATAGTCACTATCTAATTTTGGGTGCAATTAGACCTTGCATGCATACTTTAGATGGAATTAGACCGAGGGTCTAAGTATACGTTGATCTATTGTTATATCAGAACTTTGAGGTGGAAATAGACCGTCGACCCAAAATATTTTAATAATTAGGGTTTTCAAATTTTTACCCTGAACTTATTTTTTCCTCCCAAAAAAGACATGAACTATTTACCTAATTGTTTTGTGCCAATAACTTTTCAATCCTTCGTTTAAAATCATGAACTTTAACCAATCACATATGGAAAATCATTTCCAATTAATTTGCAAAACAGTTTACTGTACGATTTAAGCGCGTTTAGCCACATCGTTTAGCTAGCAAAACGACGTCGTTTAAGTTAATTTCGTTTTTAATGAATCAACACAAAACGACGCCGTTTTGCTCTTTAAGAAAACAATTTTTTTGATTAGAGTCAGAAGGATTTCACTCTGCTTCTTCTTCAGAAATATGTCGTCAATTTGGCCGACAAAAGTAGAAGCCACTCTTCATAGCTCCAAGGCAGACGTATAAGCGATTAAAAACGTCTTCTCCTGCAGTGTTAGAGACGGTATCAACAACCACCGTTGAACCAACATTAGATTTCCTGAGCTCAACTGCATATCCTCTTATATGTGCAAACTGCTTGTGATATTCATCTTCCAGCCACTTAAGAGCAAGAAGTCTTGCTCTTTGACATTGCCCAATAGTACTCAATATCTTCTACTGCTCCTTGATCTTAGCTTGTATCTCAAGTGGCATTAGATTTGGGTTCACCCTCAGTTTGTCCATAAAAAACCACGCTATAACAAGGTTCTTAAGCAGCTTGCACTTCAAACTATCACTGCAAATGTGTGAGTCATACTTAGTCTTCACAACCCACATATTTGTGTTCCTCTCCAACGAACAATAAACCATCCACCTACATTCTTCAATGCATAATTCAAGACAGCTTGCTTAAACTCAAACCAAGTCATGAAACTTCTACCAATAACAAGTTTATCATCAGTTGATAATCTAATCTTCCTATCCCTAGTCATCATCGGATCCTCATCCTCGCTTTCTGGTATAATATTCCTTTGAATCATAAACTCATCGAACCAATTAAAGACATCATCTTCTATTTCAAATTAGAACCTGTCAAGAACGTTTTCTTCATATCTGAAACCACTGGCTTGGTCTTCTCCTCCATCTTCTTCGTCACCATCTCTGTCATTACCATCTCCTTCGCTACCATCTTTGTCGTCACCATCTCTGTCAGAATGACTGTCACCATCTCCGTAACCATCTTCGTCTCCATCTTCGTCACCATCTCTGTCACCATCTCCGTCAATGATGCAAAGATTTTACTATCCCAAATATCCTACTGCATTGTCATCATTGCAATACAGAAAGGGTCAATCCAATGGGAGAGCA
>OVAX01001634.1:0-41425 GCA_900406405.1 Lepidium africanum | reverse complement strand
AAAGACTCTATAAAAGGACTTATATCATGGCTGAAAAACCAGAAAAACCATGATATATCAAGAAGCACAAAATTAAATTCTGTAGGTACATAAGTAAAATTTTTAGAGTATGTCAGTAAGGAAAAAGACATGGAAATATCACGAGTGTTTCTCTCTTTCCAAACTATCGAGGTACCTCTTCTTCCATCATTTTCCAATGTTGGCGATGTTGGAGATGGTGGTTTCCACCAGTGTCAAAAATTATCACGATTATCTCCTTTTTTCTTCTCCTTCTATGTTTCGTATGTGTGTTTCTCCTCATCTCCAACTGAGGATTTGGTCGGCGGCTACCTCTGAAGCTCTATCCTCCGAGGACATGGATACCTTCGACGGCATCACCACCACCTTCCTCTAGAGGCAAAAAGACTGGCATTTGAAACTCATCTTCTCCTCTATTTTCTTTTGCTAAGATCTTGCACTGGAGAAGTTGATTAACGAATCTTTAAAGACCTTCCTCTTTACAGTGGTTATTTATCGTCGGAATCTAAACTTTCATCCTCCTCTATTTGGTGTTTTAGTTATGCTCTTCGAATCTTATTCCCTATTGCCGACGAGACCAGTCTTAGAACCTCCTCCCCACCACATCTGCTCTTCAACTCTTATTCCCTTACCGTCGACAAGACCAGGCTTAGAACCTTCGCCCCACCACACATGCTCTTCACTTTTGACGGTCTTTGATCTAGGACTTGCATATGGCTTAAATATCTCGTTCTCCGGCAAGGCAGCGACGGCCTTGGCATCAACAATCCAAATTCCAATGATTTTCTTTCTTCCGGCGGCAATACCAAAAGTATATCTAGGGTTTTTCCCTCAAGTGTCTCACTCTTTGGATCATCTGATGGGCCGAGTTAGATTTTTTCTTTAATTAGGTATTTCATTAAACTTACTCTAATTTTTATATTGAATTGGACTTTCGAGGACAAGTCTAATTTCTATATGGGCCTTAGAGATATATTAAGTGAATATTATTATATTGAAAGCCTTTTAGGGTTAGTCTATCTTTGGGAGTACCTAGACCAGTATTTCTCTTCCTTTCTTAAGGAGAGATTTTATTTACAAAATTATTCGATTTTGGATATTTACAAGCTCAAACCAATGGTTTATCGAGCCTCTTTTGTGTTTAACCAATTTCTATCATCAATAGAACCTGGATTAGTTCATGATATGTTTCAGATTCACGAGCGCAAATCTAATCTCTATCCAAAACCTCCAATGTGTTTGAGCTACTCCACCTGGATTTACTGCTTTTATCGTTTGAATTTAGATGATTTTAGTCTTGATCTATCTCATGTTCTCTTTTTTTATGATGCAATGTTTGAACTTTAGGGGGAGGGGGTTTATTGGTTTTATGATTATTATAGAGTTAAAATTCTTAAAGAGTTTATTGTTATTCAATGTTGATTTTCCAAAACTCTATTAAAGTCATGTGTTATTGGTTTTGGTATTTCTAAAATCTTGCAGAGAATCATTAAAAGTAATGTGTTAATAGATTAAGGATTTTTGAAAGTCAATAAAAGTCATGTGATTTTCAAATAAAATGATTTTAATTGACTTTATTATGTTAAAGTTTAGTATTATTGGTTTATAGAATTTAGACATTTTTTTTCATAAAAATACTCTTTCAAAATAATAGATCTTACCCTGAGATTTTCAAAATCAGAAAAAGTTATAAAAAACATTTAAAGAAAACAAACAGACAAAAGTTCCCATAAAATAAAAAGTACTGCTCTTAAAACACTTTCGTATAAATTTTAATGAATCTCATATTATCACTTTTATATGTCTTGAATAATCACTACCTAGGCCTCTTATGCTTTGCTATGAAAACAAACCGAACCACATATACACAAATTTAGATACATAATTCATTACGAAGAAAAAATGCCCATTATAAAGTTATACACACTATTTTCTAGAAAATAACTAGATTAATAACTTGAAACCACTAGAAAAACAACTACATGTTCTACTTACATTAATTTGCACGTAATTATTAACCTAAATCTTTTGAACTGAAAAGGAGAAAAGAAAAGAATCAAACAAATAGAAAGTATCTGAATATCGCTAAATAAACCGCTTACACATACCAACACAAATGAAACAGTTATTTCATTGACACACCAAACTACATACAGTCAAAACTTAGCTAAAGAAGAGAAAAGAGAGACTGTAACTGTACCTTGCAATCAACTAAAGTTCAAAGAAGAAGAATCAAACAAGTTGTAGAAAATAAATCAAGCGTAACTCATATAAAGAAATCACTAGTTACTGATTGTTTGAATGCAACTCATGAATGATTGCGAAAACAAAATTTTATCCAAGTTTTATGCATAACAAAACCTTACTGTGGATGATACTGAAACAAGTTCCCAAATATAACCACTGTTGTTGAGAAAAAAACAAACAATAGTCTCACCTCTTAATGCAAATCAATATTAAAAAAAAATAGTCATCTCTAAATTCAAGTTCCTCTAGCATTCAACCACATATTGACAGTTATAGTATCTCTCCAATTGTTAGCGTATTCTCTTTGTTGGGGTTTGAGAGCTTCTACACAACCATTTTCTTCATTTTGGTTTTCTTTATTGACTCCAACACTCTCTTCAATGTTTGTCTCACGAGGAAACTCATCCGACCGACATTCCTTACGAAGAAAATTATGTAATCCAGCACAAGCAAGCACTAGCTTTGCTTGAGTCTTAAAAGGATATGGTGGTGCATATATAAAAATTAGGAAACGAGATTTGAAAATACCAAAGATTATTTCAATGACATTCCTTAAGGAGGCATGAAGAAGATTGAACAACTCATTTTGAGTCTTTGGGTCGTGGCTTTGACCTCTAAAATCTTTGAGATGATATCGAGTACTTCGAAAAGGAGCTAAGAACTTGCAGCGATTTGTAAATCCACAATCAACTAGATATAATTTTTCTGCAAAGCAACCAATATACATATAAAATAGACATATATAAGCAAACAAAACAAATTTAGAAAAAAGCTTTTCCTTATGTTTACCTTACTATAATTTATGGATTCGTATAAAAAATACCTTCTGGAATTTGTAATCTGCTAGTGTTTCTTGTTGAAGCATCATTAAGTACTTTTGAATCATGTGTTGAACCTTCCCATCCACTTAGAACATACATAAATTGTAGATCAAAGTTGCAAGCAGCTAGAATATTTTGTGATATAAATCATTTACGGTTACGGTAACTAAGCGCATCACATGTTTAAACCATACAAAAATGTGGGTTCCATCAATTACTCTGATGCAATCCTATACATAGTAATAGAAGTGTTTATATGGTAATCACTCTCAATAGATAATGAATTTATAGAAAAGTTACCTTGAAATAAGGATAAATCTTGTACTCTCTCTTATCTTCATAGGTACTCTACCTTCAGGTTTAGCCATCCAACTTGGCGCAAGGAAAGTTAGTGCTTCAAGTGCCTTATGAAATTAATGCTTGTAAAATAACTTACCCGTTTAAACATGTCCATTGTGTAGCAATATCTTGAATTTTGGCCAACATTGAGTAAAAATGTAGCCAAAATTTCTTCGCCACATATATGTCTTGTATTTCTTAACCATGTCTTTTCTCTTATAACTTCACATAACTTATGAAGTACTTCTGTATTCATACGATATAATTGTCGAATATGTTCAAAATTGACTGAAAAAGCATTTTGAATGTAGTTATACCCAACTTTTGAGACCGCTCGACGAATGAGACATTTCAATGGGAGTACTCATTGCAATATTTTCTAATAATAAAAGCATAACGTCAAAATCTGATTCATCATTTTCTATTTCAATCGTGTCTCTCCCAGTAGTTCTTCTCTTTCAAAAATATCATCCACAAAAATTCCTTCAAAGAAAAGATATTAGTTTAATATTATATAGATAATTAGCCATAAAAAATAAAAGTATATTACTCATAAACCAGAGGAAAGAGGAAAATTATAAGAAGCAAAACCAAAACCATAAAAGAAATAGTCAAAGAATTATGATAAGAAAAACCAAAACCAAAACCGTAAAATAATGACAACAAAAAGACAAACAAACAATCTCAAAAACATGAAGTCATTCGTTGTTAAAGTTACTCTTATCCAACCAAGCCTTTCTTCTATAGACATGTCGATGAAGACATCTTTCATTCCTAATGAATGAATCATGGTAATAGTTTTGTAGCGAACATGCTCATGTAATTGAGGAATCTCTTTCATTGCATCACAAACATTGATCTTTCTCTTTTCAGCTTTTCTTTTCTCAATTTCTTGGTTCAGCTTTTCTTCTCTTTTTCAGCTTCTTTTTCTAGCCTTTCTTCTCTTTGCTATATCACGTCAAGAATTTTGTTACCAATCTTGATCATCAAATCATTGTGATCGCTCTTCATTTCATCAGAAATATTGCATCCTCCAGTTTTGGTTCTCTTCCTTGGAAGATGTTTTTCAGAACAACTTCTTGTGATAAAATCTGAGGTGAATGGTGTACCATATTCTGTTGATGATGGGTATTGAGATGATATTTCATAAACCTCTTCATTGTTCTCAAACTGACCCACCGATTCTTCTATTTGAACCCTTTTACCAATCATATTCCTACAAGGTACTGTATTGTCACTCATTCCAACAGAAAAATTACCTTTTGCTACATCACATCCAAATATGATTTGAAAATCTTCAAAATGTTCAATTGATTCATATTACATATGTTTATGGTTTGGATGTGCTTGTTAAATATTAATAATAAAAATTAGTAATCATAAAGGTCGTTAAAAAAATAAAATAATCTGAATTTAAAAATGAATAACTCATACATTTAAGTAATCTTTCCACACTTCATCAGGAGCCGTAATTTTTGTTTCCCGGGATCCCACCCAAATCCCGAAGTAAAACGTTGCAAATCCATGTAACTTTGATATATAAAGTTTTCAAAAACTTCAATCTGTTCAGATAGTGTTTATGATTCTTGTTGCATCCAAGACATTGATTGAGAACATGTAGTATTTTACCTTTTACTGTTAGCTTGTTGACATTTCCATTAGAATCACACCAATTTTTTTGACTCCTTCTACAAGTAACTCAATCAATGTTGTGGTTTCATCCGGAGTCCACTAGTTATATTGACCTTTTTCTTTATTGTATTGTGTATCTTCCATCATAGAATATCGTTTAACTTATATGAAATCAAAAAATTGAACAAAAATGCAAAATAATGTTGAGATGAGACAGACCAAACATTTATAAAATTCAAAACAAGTAATTTTTAAAAGATGTGAAGACTTTAATCAAAAACCAATAAAAAATCACGAGCAAGAAGCAGACATTCAACAACACGTATAATTAAAGTATAATGCAACGAACAAGAATAAAAGTGATAATTATATAATTCACATACCTATATTATAATGTAAAAAAGAAGAAAATTGATAAGAACCAAACGATATAATATTGTGAAGAAGTTATGCGTACCTAATTTTGAACTTCTTGTCAACAGTGTGAAGTGGAGAAGCAAAGAGAAACAGTCGTATATAAAGAAGAAAATAAGTAGTATTTACAAAATAAAAAAAAAGGTAGTGTGAGTTTACAAAACTATATTTTCAAAGATTCACATAATCAATAAAAATTTGTGAAAATTTCTTATAAGAATCATTAAAAGTTATGAGATTCTATAATTGAATAAAGGCTCCTTAATCTAATGAAAAATGAAATATAGTGACATAAATAAAATGTATATTTTGGCACAATCATATATATATATATATATATATATATATTTGGTGTAAGAAATGGGTATTTTATTTATTTTTCAAAAGAGATTACAAATGAGCTCAAAAATACACAAGGCCTACTAAGACTAAAATAAGACAATTGGATATACAATGCCTAAAAATGTGGATAAATAACTCCACTAAATGGAGAGAATTGTGAAATTTTTGGGTCCATAAGACCCATAAACCATTAAACATTGAATTAGGTTCATATCACAAACCCTAGTATAGCCTGACTCAATTAGGGTTTGTTGCTACAAATCGTCAGCACCGAGCCAAATCTCACATAAACCGAAAGAACTCCAACGTGGCCAATTTGGGAGATCCCGAGTTATGACTCCGTCTGCAAGCTTCTTGGTAGTATTCACATCAAAGGGTCTCCTCATCGACCTGAAAACGACCATAACAGAGCATAACAACGATTTAAAAATTACGCAAGGTTTTTAACAGTAGAGATCAACGATCACATGCCATAGATCAGAGGTCGAAAACGAAATGAGCACAGAGAAAAACAGGCTGTACATAGAAGAGATTTCTCGACAAAAGACCTTTGCATGAGATGTGGATATGATTTTCATAGACAGCACGAGAGAAGAAACGCTTCTGGACATGGGGCAACCTCGGCAAAAGAAGATGTTAAAAACAGTGGGTCTTGCCATAGGGGAACTGAAGGTTGGAGAACCAAGCTTACGGCACAAAGATGGATCGATCTCGCCAAAAGATTTTGTCGGAAGACTTCAGTGGACCCGAAAAACCGGCGGAAAGAGGTTGAAAGCCAAAGAAAAGAATGAAAAGACCAGCATAAGAAAAAATATGAAGGAAGCAACGAAAGTCTGACGTTGACGAATATATTTTTTGCTGGCGTCAGAGAAGAAGATAGAATAAGCGACCTTCACAATGGCAGAGAGAATATCAAACTTGTTTTATATGTATTTTTCCACCTAATCATATATTACACATACTGATTTTAGGAAGAAATTATATTTCAAATTTAGAAAACTAATTTTCCCTACAATGGATCCATAGATGGTTTTAGTCTTGCCAATATTCATAAACGAAGTCATAGTCCATGGTCATTCCGAACGCATCCGGTGATTTGTATGATATATTTAATGATAATTACGTTTATTCCATTATATGAATCCGCGATGATGACTATAATGAGTTTTAAATAGATGTGACTTGAAATCTAGGACCGGAAATTTATGTTAGTGGGTCAAGTTGATCTAAACCTATCTATATAACTCATTTCAACAACGGCCAAACCATATTTGTTCAGTCAGTCTATCTACTTTTGATGTTTCGTCAAAAGAATGTAATTCACATCACGTAATGCTGACGTCATCCACACTACATAAATGGTACGCCAAATTCCAAATTCCAAATTCCAACTTCATCCAACGTCTTTTCGTTGAAAGCTAATCAATGTATTGCAATTTGTATTACTAAAACACAATAAAACACTCGCATTTATTGAATGTTTTATTTTTAAATTCAAACTACAAAACTTTTTAATTGTGTATGTCATGAAAATTTAAAGCCACTGATTTTAGAAAAAGTATCGTCTATGAACAAAAGCAAGAAAATGATTTTTGTGTATTTTTAAGGCTAAATCTCCAAAGATAGTAAAGTCCTTTTGGTCAACACTCCAAAGGGCAAGGATTTTAGACAAGAGATCTTGTAGTTGGGTAATTTTGAAGGCTAAATTGGTCAACGTGTTTTGGTTTTAGACTTATAGTCAACGAGAATAGACTGGAAAAGAAGAAAGAAAGAGATTTGCTTCTTTTTTTCTTTTCTTTTTTTGTCAACTTCTTTTTTTTCTTTCTTTTTTTTCATTTAAAAATAGAAAATCTCAAAATCAAATCCAATTTTATAGTAATTTAATTTTAAATTTGCCCCTAGTCATTAAATTAAATTAGTTAAGCTTTAGCTGTATCCCAAACTCCAAGAATTGTTAGATGAGGACTGTAATTTTTTTGAATTTTCTAATTAAGCCATTATAGAATTACACTTTTCTCGTTTCTCTCTCCATTTTTCAAAAATCTTTTTTACTTATAAAATTAAATAATGTAATAATATCCGCTCCTCCTTTGATATATTTATTCAGATTTATTTTATTTCAATATTTATTCTCTTTCCATTCTCCTCAAAACCCTAATTTCTCACATCTGTAAAGAAATTTCTTCCTAAACTTAACCCACCCGTAGAAAAAACAAAACAAATTCCTTATTTTCTTTGCTGGTAATTATGGTTGTTACTTCTGAAATTAAGATTCCGCCATGGAAGCTTTGATCTTTCTCTTGACTAGTTTTACTTATTTTCCACTTTGCTAAAAAAAAAAAAAAAAAAAACTTCCTTGTTTATTTCTCTTTCCCCTTTTCTCTGAATCTTACTTACGTCCTCTGGATCTTTCCTCTCTCTCTTGTCTATAGTTTAAGTGTCTGTGTCTTCAGAAGCTTGAATCTGTCGTGATCAGCAAGATTCGAGCTGTGTCTTAACTTTTTTTTTTTTTCTGGGCTTCTCCTTACTTGTCGGAATCTCTTTCTCTTTACAAAATCTCCGGATGGAGGAAAGAGAAGCAATCAACAACAACCACATCACAAGCAGTTTCACTTTGAAACAACATGAAGCTCCTCTTCCTCCTCCTCCTCCTCCTCCTCCTCCTGGTTTCCATATGGACCCACCTAGGTCTGAAAACCCTAATCCCTTTCCTGTGGGCCCATCTACTATCTCTGCCTCCTCCACGGCTGTGAATGCTTCTGAGAATGCTGCTCCTCCTTTCAGCTTAACAATGCCGGTGGATAATTCTTGCTCTGAGTTGAAGAAGAAGAGAGGAAGACCTAGAAAGTATAATCCTGACGGCTCTCTCGCTGTGACTCTCTCTCCCATGCCTATCTCTTCCTCCGTTCCACTGACGTCGGAGTTTGGTTCTCGGAAACGTGGAAGAGGCCGAGGTAGAGGGCGAGGAAGAGGACGAGGACAAGAACAGGGACGAGGAGAAGCACTAGGAGTGCCTAACAGTAACAATTGGCTCAAGAATACTCAGATGTTCGATTTCGACAACAGTTCTGGTAAATGTCTTTATCCACTTCTGTTTGGGATTACATTAGTCTCTGTAAGTATGACCTTTAGTGGATCTTAAGCTTTGACTTGCCAAAAAGTTGGAATAAGGACAAAGGTTTTGTCCTGTAAAGCTAGTGAATGTTACTGTCTAATAAACTGGATTTGTGTGAAAAGAGTTGAGTCCAATAGGCAACAAAATGCTCAGAACAGAAGGCAATATAGGGAAACTGCTTAGAGATTCTGTGATTCGCGTAACAGAAGTGCAATGTAATTAAGATTACATATCCATGTCTCGTCTTTCACGGAGGAATTTGTAACACTGGTTTTTATTACATAAGGATTTAACTTGAACTATTTGCTGCTCTGCTTTTGGCAATTCGTCCTTCCTAATATAGCTGCTTTTTATTGTTATTCCTGATTCATTTGATGTTTACTTAGCAGGTGGAGGAAGTGCAGAATTTGTCAGTCCAAGTTTTACGCCTCATGTGCTCACAGTAAATGCCGGTGAGGTATGTGCTCGATAAATTGTCTTTACTTATGATTTACCGAATATTTTGTGAGGAAACTGTAATATTTACCGATCTAATATCAACAGATTTTTATTACTATAAAGATTTTCATTAAGCTTATTAATCTTGACGAAGTCTCCAAGTTTGTAACTCTTTTTTGGCCCACTGTATCTATCAGGATGTGACAATGAAGATAATGACATTCTCTCAACAAGGCTCTCGTGCTATTTGCATTCTTTCAGCAAATGGTCCCATTTCCAATGTTACACTTCGTCAATCTATGACATCTGGTGGTACCCTCACTTATGAGGTCTGCTCTCTCTCTCTTCACTCTCTCTTACATTCCTTCCAACCTTTTATATTGCTAATAATAGTTGACAATTTATGGTCAGGGTCATTTTGAGATTCTCTCTTTGACGGGTTCATTTATACCAAGCGAGAATGAAGGAACACGAAGCAGAGCTGGCGGAATGAGTGTGTCTCTTGCAGGACCAGATGGTCGTGTCTTTGGTGGTGGACTTGCCGGTCTCTTTATAGCCGCTGGTCCTGTTCAGGTAATAACTTATAACATTAAGTGTTGATCTCTCTAATCAACTCTAGTTTTGTCTTACTTTAAGCATTATTGTTTTGTAATCGATAAACATATGTTTCAGGTAATGGTAGGGAGTTTTGTAGCGGGTCAGGAGGAGTCACAGTCGCAGCATCAGCAGCAGCAGCAACAGATGAAGAAGCAAAGAAAGGAAAGACTTGGGATCCCAACAACAACCCAAGGTTCTAATATCTCATTCGGTGGCTCAGCGGAAGACCCAAAGGCTAGATATGGACTCAACAAGCCTGTTGTTACTCAAGCACCACCAGTTTCCGCACCACCTGTGTCATTTTCCCATGAGCCAAGCTCTAATACGGTCCACAATTACTCGAATAACACAGCTAATCATATCAAGGATCTTTTCTCTTCCCTTCCAGAAGATGATGAAGAAGATGGTGAAGAGGATTTAGCAGGTGAAGAAGATGAAGAAGAGTTTGGAGACCATAGCGAATCTGACACCGAGATTCCAAGCTGATGATGATTGATTAAGTGAATCCCCACATTGATGTTCTTGACCTTGAGTTTCTGCTACTTTTTTTTCTTTCTCTGGTGCCTTCAGATTCTTTAGAGTGTAATGGGTTATTTCAAATTGTAGTTGTTTTCATAAACAGAGACCTCTCACTAAAAAGTTAGGGTTTAATAGCAAAAGAGATGTAATCTTTAGGGTTCTTTTGACTTGTTTCATAATTTCTATCCCCAAGTGGTTGTTGTTGTAGAAGTGCAAAACTTAAAGTATGTGTTCAAACTTTCTCCATTGATCAACTTTTCCAACGGCTTCATTTATAAACCCAACTGAATATTGTTGTATCGTTTTCAATAGAGTCTACCTATATTCTACAACTATACGACTCGTAACAATGAGTTCATTAACTTAACACATCAAATTTGGTTTGGCTCTGTGCTTCTTCAACTAGTAATGAATACCTTGATTATTAGTTTTCTTGTTGGAACGATAATTTTGTTAGTTGACACTTGGCAGTCAAACCATCTCAAGTCATGACAGTCAATCATTTGATCAAGAATAATGAAAAATCGTTATATACTTATAGTAGCCAAGTTAAGATGTAACATGCTATCTTTGGTTTCTATAAGTGAAAAATCAAAAACATATTGAAATACACTAAATTTGTTACAGTAATAAATTAGTTAGGAATATCATCTAGAGCTGATGTAATTAGTGATAAAATCCATAACATGTGGTGTTTTACCAAATAAGGTGTTTTATTTGGGCGGTAATGAGTTTGTTCTTTTAAAAAGTTCAAAGTTCAAACTTGGTAAAAGAATATTATTTAGTTGAGTAGAAATTTTTTGTGAGAGAATTTATAAGACTATCTTGTTTGAGTAAATAGCAAATGTCTGAAATGGTACACAAAACTTGATTTGGAGGTTATCTAATGACCCCATGATCATTGCTTTCAACAAACTAACAAAAATAATTATTGTGTTAGATTTGTTCTCAATTATAAATGTTTTATTTCTGGATATAACTGTTGGCAGATCAATATCCATGAGTTCATGATCCGTAATATCTTTAGTGAAATATAATAACAATATTTTTTATGTCAGCAGTTTCATATTTTTGTATAATGTCTTTATAAATATTCACAAATTTTTTTTGATGAAAATCTTTGGTGACATATATATGACATTTTATATAGTTTCTCTAGTGAATTCTTTTACATTAATGTCTTTATAACCGGATGTGGCTACATAGTTATGTGAAATACTGTTTACAAAAGATAAATTATAAGTTTAATCTCTAACACAACGAACAAGAAAATATGTGTTATAATTCAATGATCTAAGAATCAGATGAAGAGAGAAATAAAAGAATAAATTTTCATTCTCGTGAATTCTTTTAGGTAAAAAAAATGAATGTCGGTTAGTCTCTCGGGTTAGTCACTATCTTCAGAATTTCTATGCAAATTGTGGTCATCTCTACTTATGTTATCTGCAGAAAGATCATACAAGTTAAGTTAATGTATATTTAAAAAAATTCGTAGAAATATATATTGTTATATACATTTTAGAATTCTCTTTTATTTGATACTCAAAACATCATTCTATTACAAAACAATGAATCAAGAAGATCTTAAGAGATAAATGAAAATCATGCATTATTAGTAGAAAACCTCTGTCACTATCAAAGGGTTTTGGAATTCACTATCAAAGTAGTAATTAGATACTTAAATTAACAAAGACCCATGTGTTATAAAACACTTAGTTGTTAGGAAAGACTTATTACAACTTAGCTGGCAAGGAGTTCATATTTATCACTTATTTTAATTTATAAAATTTCAACTACTTTATTTTATTTATTTTTAAAACTACTTTATTCAGCAGTCTTTGTCACCATCGCCTTGTCTTCTAAGTCTCATCCTCCATTTAAAGGTTCTCTTAAACCGTCTCTGTCGCACAAACCCAACAACTGATTTTCTTCTTCTTCTTCTTTCTCTCTTCTCTCTTTCTTCTATCTGTGTATCTGAATTACGAAGATGATAGATTCTGTTTTGGACCTCGTTAACAAGACTACTTCTAATTCCTTATTTATGTTCCTTTTCTGCAACTTCATCATCATCTTAATCCTCATTGGCAACTCTAAACCGGATTCTCAACACAACTCAAATCCCGGTTTGCAGAAATCTGTGATCGTATCTGACTCGGTTCTCTCCTCCAAACCCGGTTTGATTTCTGATACTACTCTCTCTTCCAAACTTGGTTTTGAGAACTCTGACTTAGGACTCTCCTCAAAACCAGTGTTAAAATCTAAGCCGGTTCAGTCTTCTAATCCCGGTTATGAGAAATCTGTGTTGATCTCTGAGTCGAATCTTACATCTAAACCCGGTTTTCAAGAACCTGAGTTGATATCTAAGTCGACTCTTTCCTATAAACCAGCCGGTTCTGAGCAATTACTGACATCCGAATCTGGTTTGAAACCCGGTTCAGGATTTTCAGAGAAGGACGAGAAAGGAAACTTGGAAGAGAATGAGAGCGAAGTCGAGTGTGTGCTTCGAAGACGAGTTGAAGAATTTATTCGTAAAGTTAATACTCAATGGAAATCAGAGAACACTCGGATTAATTATACTAAATCAGAGTTTCGTTTATAGTGAAGGTAAGTTATGAATATCAGGCACATGTTAATTCAGGTTAACTATATTTGTGTCAATACCAGATTAAATCAAATCAAATTTTTATAGCAAATTAATATTCTTAATTGCTAAAACCTAAAAGAAAGCTTTATCATCCACACAAAAATCAAATTAAGTTAGTATGTAATTTTAATCCGATCAACAATGAATTGTGAATAATTTACAGCTATAGAATACATATAAATTTAGGCTAAAAACACTTAAAGTTACATTATAGAAAATTTTAAATAGAAAAGGAATAGAATACAATATGAATGAGTGGCGTAAATATGTGCAGAATTTTTGTTTGGTTGGTGAAAATTGCAATTTGTTTTACAATTTTTAGTTAATTAACTCCATAAGTCAACAAAAAAAACAAAGACAACATATGAATAAATCCGACAAAAGATGATCTGCTTTAGATCAAATTTGTTTTTTTTATATAGATTATAATATTACACTTGCCAACTAAAGAAGGTATCCAATATTTTCAATTGTTTACTTAAATCGCAACTTCTCCTATACAGGCCTTTTTAAAATTGGTGAAAATAAGATTTGTTATTGATCATGCGAATATTAATGTTTGGAAGCTTATAAAAGGTATCGTCGTGTGTTTTTTTGAATATTTTGGTTATTAATTTATGGATGTATTAGCTAGAAATACACAGAAATTAATTTTAAGATATGCATTTTTTTAATTAAGTCTCTCGTATCGGCACATGTGGAACTTATTTCGTAGCCCTTACAAATACATAATATGTATTAATTAAATAAAAAATATTTAATTTAATAAGATAATAAGAGAACATTAATATTTAATGGTGTCAGATAAAATTTATGTAGCAAAAAGGAGAGATGTAGACACATCATATTAAAATATTTATAAACAAAAGATTTGGAATCAATATTTGGGATTAAACTACGAATGTATGTAAAAAAGATGAGTATTAGCTTACACAACTAATACATTTATATTGCAAAATTTGCATACGTATAGAACGTATACATATATGGTTTTCATAGAGTGGTAATTGTAGTTTTTACATAATAACATAAAATGTAAATCCAAAATTCGTCATGAAGCCAGTTATATGTTACAGGTGTAAGGTATTAAGTGTACAGATACATACAGTGGCGGATGCAGCATACATTTTATGGGGCACTATTGTTGTTAAAAATTTTAAATATACATACATACTATTCATAAGAGGTGTGTAAGAGATTTGTGATGTTGTTACCTATAGGAATACACATGTAATAACTAATAAGTTACGAGTGTAAGAGATTAGGATGTGAATTATATTGATACACATGTAATAAAATGTTGATACATATGAGAGAACATTTGTTATGAGTCAAGTTAGTTATAAAGTTAGTAATGTTGTAACTATATTGATACACATGTAATAACTATATTGATACAAATATATAAAGATATGTTATGGGTGTGAGAGCCGTGATTGAAGGTAACAAGATGTGTTTAACATGCACTAGAATAGTTACATCTTTAAGACTTGATAAATGGAAATTTTCAATGATGAGACAAATACATCTTACTCCCCAAGCCCTAAAATAGTAAACTGTAATATAGCACATGCAATATGATAGTTACACCGCTAGAATGTAATTGAATGATCACTAAGTACGTCTTCTTCCATTTTGTTGCAACTCTTCTTCTATTTTGTTGACCGTGTACACGAATAGGTATCTAGTAATCCACAAATATAAACACACACAAATCAGGATACATGTACAAATGAATCAAAACCACATGTAATGTTACAGAATTCATCTATATCTTTATCAAGTCTTGATTGGAGATGAGTAGAGTTGGACACCGAAACAAAAAATTGTTACAAGGAAACGAATGAAAAGGGGACCAAATAGAAAAAATTCAGAAGAGAGAGTGTTAAACCCTAGATTCGAAAAGGGGAGAAGCCAAAATAGAAAAAGGAAGATGTGTTTAACGGGAAACAAAACCAAAATGGCAAAAACAATAACCAAATTAACAAAAAAGTGCCGATAGACAAACTAAATTGAAAACAAGTGAAAGAGAATAAGAAAGGGATGGAGGTTACATGTTCTTTATGCTTTGAAATTGATTAAAAAAATTGTTGAAAACCACATAATCAATCGTAAAAGAGAATGCTCCAAATCTACAAACCGACTAACATATCAAATAATCAAACGATGGTTAGAAGAGATCATGAAACTTATTTTTTTTATAAATAATATCTAGTATGTCTAACAAAAGATATAGGTGAATTCTGAAATATTACATAGGTTTGTAGGGGTAAAAGATGATAAATATGCTACAAAAACCTAAGAGAAAAAAATATCAAATACCTAATTTCAAAAACTGATAAACATCTACCCAAATTTCCCTTTATTTAGTTTATCATCTTCATAGTAACAACTACGTTTTACAATGGCGTAACAACTCATACAATGTTAAATATGTCAATAGTTGTAGAGTGTAGATAGATTCTATAATAATGAATCAATTAAATTCATTTGAGCTTTGAAAGTTGATTAAAGGAGAGTTTAAACACACACACACTAACTTTGTCCTTGAACAACAAATCAACAATCACTTGGGGATCAAAATATAACAAACAAGTCAAAGTACCCTAAAGATTACATTTTTTCTGATAAACTCTTACCTATTTTTGTGAGTATCTCTATTTAAGAAATAACTAAAATGTGGAAAAACGTCATTACAATACATTCTAAATAATCTAAAAATGGACATAAAGTAACGTCTTAGGAAACGATACTCACTCTTAAGTTTTGGTCGAACTTCGATATTTTGGTGTGTCATATTAGGAAGTTTTGTACAAAGTTCTACTTAATTAGACAACCTAAAAGTTCTACTTTGAGCTTATTTCGCCTTGGGGTTGAACCACCACTGAGTTACGACTTAAGTCATAAATCAAAACCATAAATAATGAGCGTCTTTGGACCAAAAAAATAAAATAATGAGCGTCGACTCAAGCTATCTGATTTTCCTCTCTATAAGGTTATAAATACTTGGGGTTTATTATACATACCATAATAACAATAATGTGTATCCCCATGTAAACCACGGAGAAAAAGAAAACAAATTCACACCGATATAACGTATTATAGACCATATTTATAGAAAGCAAAAAGCAACAAATTCAATTCACAACCCGAAGCGAACCTCACTTTAAGCGTCGTCGCTGCTGATCTGAGCACTAGCCGCCTCCATCAAACCGTTGCGTATCTGATCACTGATGTCTCTCACGTGTCCCGGACCGTGCGGGAGAAACACTGTTGTGTTCTTTGACGAGTTTCCAAGGTCTCTTATTGTGTCAAAGTACTGTGTGATCATGATCAAGTCCATCACTTCTTTAGCTGATGTGCCTGCTACTTTGTCAGAGAAGTTCAATATGTTCTCCCTCAATCCGTCCGTGATTGCTTGCCTCTGTCTAGCAACCCCGACACCGCCCAAGTATTTGGCTTCTGCTTCTGCTTCCGCTCTCTTCACTTGGAGAATTTTCTCTGCTTCTCCTTTGTAAACACTCGCTAGCTGGAGCCTTTGTGCTGCATTTAAGTAGAAAGGATTTGAAAACCAAAATGGAAATGAAGCCATCAAAGTGTTAAATTAACTTCATGTTAGGTTAACAATTGCTAGTACCAAATCAGAAAGAACTCTTGACAAAACATACTAATAGTGTCCTATAATCCAAGAAGTATAAATCATTATATGCTATTGTGTGTAGGAGACTCCCCGGTAACCGAATATAAACTTTACCTGCATTGATTTCATTCATTGCCTTACGTACAGAGGGATCTGGAATGATGTCAACCATTAAAATGTGCTCAATGCTGTATCCATAAGCCACCATCACCTGAAGAAACAACCAAATTCAATTATGAGTTATGACCATCACAGAAAACCCACAAGTCCTGAAATCACACTAGTTTATAGCCTCCACAATTAATCTTATAACTTTTTCTCTTCACAATTCAAATATGTCAACTTGATAAACACTTTACAAAGCTCAAATTCACCCATTACTTCGCGCTAATGAAGGATCATGATAAATCATCATGAATCTCACAACTCATATATATCTTATTATGAACATAAGAGTCTCGAACAGAACCAAACATACAATGAAATGAAGGAGAAAATTGCTACCTTCTCCAGCTCCTCAAGAACAGACTTGGCGACTTCTCCCTTTTGTTCAAAAAGAGCGTCTAGCGTCATCATTGGAACCAAAGCTCTAACCACTATGATTAGAAACAATCATACAATAAGAATCAAAAGAGAGGCTTATTCGAAAACAAAAAAAAAAACAGGAGAAGAAACATTACCGTCAAAAACATAAGCTTGGATCTGCTCTCTAGGGTTTTGTAGCTCATAAAACGCATCATCAGCACTAGCTTTCACTACACGATACTGAATCGAACAAACCAGCTGCACAAACACATTATCCTGCAACAACAAAATAAAACACAAACCAATTCTTCACATGAATATCATATACAATAACAAACCAAAATATCCCACAGATCATCACTAACTACCGAAAAATTTATAAAAATTCTAAGTTCTCTGCGAAATGAAACGAAAGATAAAAAGATCGAAAGGAACAGGTGCGCTCGAACCTTAGTTTTGGTCTCGATTTTGACATCGAGAGAGCTGATCCTGGTGGAGAGAACTCCGGCGAGCCACTGACCACCGAGAGGGTTATAGAGATGACATCCCGGCTCAGCTATATGCTCGAATCGGCCCCAACGTTCGACAATACCAACGCTGGCTTGATCAATACAACCTCCAACGATGCAATTCGTGTTCCCCATTTCTACGCGCCACTCAAGCTTTTAGAGAAGAAGACCGACTCTCGTTTATAAATCTGCACGGAGCCCTTTCTGTGGAAACAAATGATGGATCGGGTCCACTCTTGATCAGGAGGACTCAAGTCTATTAGTACCGTCCGATCAAGCGGTTGGGTATAAATGGACGGCTAGGATCACTGGGATATTATTAAGCTTAAACTATGTCCACGTTACAATATATCTCTTCCTCCTTACAGATATTTCGTAATTTCACCCAAAGTACAAATTTGATCTTCTATTCTGTGTTTAAGGGAGATTTGTCCTAAGATTATGACGTTTTGTTCAATCCGCATTTCACTTTGGATTGGTTCCACGTATTTTTCTAACTTTTGTATTTCATGTTTGTCAATAATTGTATCCAAACAAAAATTTAATTTATACTAGATGGTTTGTTTCGATATTAGTTTCAAATTAGTTTTGGTTTTGATTTTAAAAAGCTTTGGATTCGATTATACAGAATCAGACAACGATCCTGAGTTCCCTCTTGTCGTTCAATTACTCGACAGGAAAAGGAAAAAAAAAAAGAGAGAGAGAATGATTATTACTCCATAAACCGAATTCTTTTTAAAATTAATGAACTCGTTTTCTTCCGAGGTTGAAGAGCTTCAATTAAAACAACACATTTGAACAGTTTCAAACATCAGTGGGAAGAGCAAAAGGCACCTTTTCTTAACCCTAAACACAAGAAATGGCGACTAACAACAAACCGTTTGCCTTGATTCCTAAGGTACATCACAAATGGCCTCCATGAGTTAATTATCTCTCAGAGACAGCTACTACAGTTTCCCA
Source organism: Lepidium africanum (assembly GCA_900406405.1). Taxonomy (NCBI): domain Eukaryota; kingdom Viridiplantae; phylum Streptophyta; class Magnoliopsida; order Brassicales; family Brassicaceae; genus Lepidium; species Lepidium africanum. The sequence continues at coordinate 22,665 of OVAX01001634.1, read as the reverse complement.
GCTCATGAACAACAGCTTCCACCGATGGTCTCTCAATGGGAGATTCATGAGTGCATAACCACGCGATTCTTGCTAGCTTCGTCGCTTCGTATTCAAAGAACCTTCCTTGAAGATTTGGGTCGATGTAATCATGGAACCTACAAGCATCAGTTCCAAGCCTAACCAGATTTGAGACTTTCTGCTTCCCGGAGATTATCTGGAACACAAGTACCCCAAAAGCGTAGACATCTGATTTCTCAGTGAACCGTCCTGTTGTGGTGTATTCTGGAGCGAGATAACCCATTGCTGCACTGTCTTTAAGTGCTGAGAAGACAATGTCGTTTGTGAGAAGCGTGTGGAGACCTGAGTTTGAGAGCAACGGGTTGTATCGCTGGTCGATTACGACTTTCTCTGCTGAGATGTTTTGGTGAACCAATGCTGGTTTGCCTCCTTTGTATGAATGTAGATAAGCAATCCCTAAACACACACATAAACGCATAATCAGAAGGAGAGAATCAAGAACGCTAACAAAATTGGCTTAGCATAGAAACAATACCCTTTGCAATGCCTTTGGCGATGGAAACTCTCGTGGACCAATCGAGAACATGTGCATCGCCATCTTTGAGATCAAGATAGCTCAGTAGATTTCCATTGGGAGCGAAATCATAAATAAGAAAGCATTCTCCACGGCCTCTTGAACAGCAGAATCCTCTTAGCCTCACCAAGTTTTCATGTTTCAGAGACGTCAACATGTTGAGTCCTTTTAAGAACTCAGGTTCTTCAGATTTGCAACTTGTTTTACTGAACCGTTTAATTGCCACAGCGGAACCATCTCTTAAGATTCCTTTGTAAGTCGCAGAGAAGTTACTTCGTCCTAGAAGATTCACCTCTGAAAAATACTGCGTAGCAGTTTCAACTTCTTCTAAGTTGAATCGGAAGCTCTGGATAACATCTTGAGCAAATACACTGAGGTTTCTGTTGTCTGAAAGCGGATCCCAACCATTGGTATATTCAAGACTAGCCAATGGTGAACCATTATTCTTCCAGAAACCTCCTCCTACGGTATTGACACGGGTTTCAGACATCTCATAAGCTGTTGAAAGCTTCTGTTTGCGTCTGCGATAATGTGTGAACAAGAGGATGCTAATGGCAGACAAGGCAACCGTCGAGACAACCAAACCAATTAAGATTGAGCCTTGGTGAGAATTTGAAGGAACATTGCAATCTGTTCCATTACAAGGTACCCCAAGATTAGCTGATTGTGGTACATCGCGGGTCACAGTTGCACTATATGGCTTGGGTTCCTCATGAGCTGTGCCATTGCAAGATTTTAAAGGCGAGAACTCAGCTCCACATAACCCCAAGTTGTTCTCAAAATAAAAACCTTCATTGAGTCTCTTCAATACTGTCAAATAGGTACAAAAGAGTATAAGAAACATAAAGAGAAAAACTACAGAAAGAAAAGAAGTCCAACTGCATAAACAAATACTTTCGTTTCAGAGAACATATAGTCTAATATTTCTTAAGATCATTACTTCCAATTTGCTAATTCTAACAAATGATGGATTCAGTACACTACCAGAAGGTACATTGCCAGAGAGCGAGTTATTGTGGATATCGAGCACTCGAAGTAGAGGAGGACCAGCTAATTTAGCTGGTACAGAACCAAACAAACGATTGCAACTCACATCAAGCCGCTCTAGAGCGTTTAAATCCCCTAAACTCGCAGGTATAGCACCAGTGAGTTTGTTGGATTGAAGAGTAAGAACACTGAGCTTCTTCAGTGAACCAAGCTCCCTTGGAATGCTTCCTGTCAGATTGTTGTAACAGAGCTGCAAGACTACAAAAGAAAAGAGACCAAACAGAAAATGAAAATCAGATTAATAAAGAAACTCGTTTTGAAGCTTACATTTGTCTTACTTTCTATATCTGTTGACTTAAAAAACCAAATTCTAGATTAATGTAGTCCTAGAACTAATTAAAGCTTTTTGCACTAATTGAATCAATTACCTAAATGAACAAGATTTACTCAAGAGAAGTACAAGTATCTTCAATTCTCGTCCGTATTCTTTTGGGAGCAAGTAAGCAAATTTAATGGTTCGAATCTAAAGTAGCACAAAAATCTTGACTATTCAAAAGTATTCTTCCTTATGGGAAAATTACAAAAATAAAAAATCCGAACAAAAAGACATGAAAAGGACATTTTGAAGCCAGATCAATAAAGCATTATATTCCGAAAAAGAAGTCATCTTCACATTTCAAATAATTTCAAAAACCTTTTCCAAACCCAGAAATAGTAAAGCAACTAAGCAAATAACTTAATCCCCTAAAAACAAGGAGCTCAGATTTCTAGATTTTAAATCTCCATTGAAATTTAATTAAATAAATTTTGCAGAAACCAAAGATAGAACACTAACCTTGTAAGCCTTCCATGTTCCCAATGTCGGAAGGAATCTCACCGGAGAGATTATTAACATTGAGATAAAGATCCGTAAGCTCCGACAAATTACCAAATTCTTTGGGGATGTCACCGACAAGAGCATTGTAATGCAAGAACAAACCCGTCAAGTGTTTGAGTTTAGCAATGTTTGGAGAGATTTTACCAGAAAGTCCTTTTCCTTGTAAAGACATATTTGAAATATGTCCTTTCCAATCACAACCAATGCCTTCAAAGTCTTTACACGGATCTCCATTAATGCTCCATGATGCTAAATGTTTGTTTTCTGGATCAAGCTCTGTTTTAATCTCCATTAATGTCTGTAACTCGTCGGTGGGTTCTGCTCCAACTTGGAAAACGAAGAGAAGAGGAAGAAGAAGAAGAAGCATTTGTGTCGGCGTCATTGTTTCTAGGGTTTGTGTTTGAGCTCGTTGAAACTGGCAAGCTTCAGGAGAAGCTAAAGGAGATTTGAAGAATCAAAGCTTTAACGCTCTCTCACTTTACTCTCTTTTTGTGTTGTCTTTCTCTTTCATCGCTGGATTCAAAAGTTGAGTTTCCAAGAATGGAGAGAGATGATAAAGACACAGAGATGTCGCATGCTTTTGTTTCCATTCAGACAAAAGAATTGTTTGTGTTTCTGTATTTGCGTGTTCTCCTTACGGATATATCAGGGATGGTTTAAATTGGATCGTCCAATCTTATTGTGTTTAATCTGAACCGTTAAATATCTTGACATATATGGTTTATGGTGAGTTAGTTTGTACAGTATCTTACTTTATTTGATCTTAGGTCCACTCTGACTAAAGCTTGCATGTTCTCTTTTATATTTCTTTGTGTATACAATTATTTAAAATTCTATCCCTGTACACTAGTTATGGACATTCGCTTCCTCGGTTCAGTCGGTTCGGTTTTTTCAATTTTTGGTTTATTTTGGTTCCCGAAAAACGGAACAAATAGATATTTATTAAATTTTAGTTCGGTTTCGATTCTTTCGATTCCTGAAAAATAGGAACCAATAGATACTTATTAATTTTTGGTTTGGTATCCGTTCGGTTCCTGTTCGGATAATTATATTCAATTTTATAAAAAAATTAAAAAAAACATTAAAAATCATAAATTATTATAAAAACTTGATAATTTTAGGTTTTTAGTTATTTTGATTCAAATTAATTAACAAATTTAAATTTAGAATTACAATTTTGGATATTTAGATTATTAAATTATATATAAATAATTATTTTTAAATACACAATTATATTTCGGTTTTCAGTTTGGTTCCAAGTTTTTTGATTCTTGAATTTTGGAACCGTTCGGTTATTTTGTCGGTTTCGATTCGGTTCGGTTCCTTTTATTTTGGTTCAGTTTAGTTTGATATTTTGATTTTGGCTATTATGCCCAGAGCTACTATTTACTATATTTCAAACCTCCGGAGGAGGTTAGTTTAAAGAGATAGTACTATCAATGTTAAATCGATTTACAGTGTTTTATTGGTTGAAAATTTATCATATGATTAAAAAAATATCTTATGAAATAATTGTTTCACTAAAAAAACAAAATCATTTGATAAAACTTTCATTGCTTGAAATATTCATTACTTTTTGCCTTTTTTGGGTCAAAAAGAAAGATTCATATTTGGAAATCTGACTTCCAAGACGGACTTTAGTTTTTCGTTTATCTGTACTGTACTAGGCCCTTTTTTTTTTTGTGTCGGAACGAACTATCTAGGCCTTTTAACTTTTCTTATTTGACCCATCTTATATAAATATTGTTGTGTAATAATTATTTTCATTTAGACTATATACTTATAGGCCTTTGAACTGTATAAGCCCAATGGGGACAAAAAGTATAAGCCCAATAAGTATATAGCCCAAATTGGAGAACATAATGTATAGCCCATTATGAATTCAAGTTTGTAGATTTCAAATAATTGAATGTTAAGAAGTTTTGAAGATTTGTATGGATTCTAACATATATGTTTTTTTTTAGGCTAAAGATCTAACATTTATTTTTATCCATAATTGTGAGTTTTATTATATATATACATAAGCGAGAGATTTAATGAGTTTTTGAAATTTTCGTTATAATAATTTTATGCATTTGATTGATATTCATGGTACTTAGAAATTGTTTTATGTTAATTGTTACAGGTTTCAAGCTAAGCTCACGAACAAAAGATTGCGGAAATATTAACGGGTCTTATTAATGGCTTCGATTGCGAAGAAATCGATTCTCTCAATCTCACTAACACTCAATTGCGGATTCAAATTATGAAAAAAGTAAGAACACAAGATTTTATAGAGTTCCTCCAATAATGGAGTACATTTCTCTTCAGGATTTTAGCTCCTGGAATTCACTAACTCTTTCCTGTTTTGTTACAAATACAAGATGAAGAAGATGATGATACACGAAGAAGATGAATCTAGACTTATATATATATATATATATATATATCCAGATTCATTTAACAATCATAACAGACTCCTTAGTGGGCTAAAGACCTTAGCAGAAATTTGGCTTAGATTAATAGGCCCATCTACAGTCAATTTGTCTAATGATGGCTTAATGAACCCGAGACTCGGCCCACAATATAAATGTGTGACAAATCCAACACACTCCACCTTTGTTGTTTATTTTGTCTGAACAACAAACCCTAGCCACCTCAAATTCTCTGTCTTCTCCTTCTTCTTCTGTGAAAAATTGAACCTTACTTTCACCTCCGGTCATCTTCTCTTCTTTGTAAGTGACCTCTGCTCCTTATCTTCTTCTCGACTCTTGAGGTTCTGAGAATATGAGCAGTCCTTTATTTTCCCTTTTGAATATGGATGAAATTAACCTGTTTCTCTCTTGTTCATGTTGATAGAGCTCTTGATGAACAAACAAACTCCATTTTCAACTCCTGTCAGCTACAAATCTCTGTGAGTGACCACTGTTCTTCCTCCCTTCTTCTCGACCCGTGAGATTTAGTGGATAAAAACAGTCCAAATATTTATATATGTTCGGAAAAACTAACCTGGTTTTTCTTTGAATCATGGTGATACAGCTCCCGATCAACAGATTTGAGTGCTTCGCCTCTGACTCTTTCTGACGAAGCCTCATGCAACAACGATTAAGCTTCTATCATCCTCAGAGACTGTAAGCAACCTCTGAACTTTTCTTCTGGTATAAATTTTGTGAGTATATCAGCTAGATTGATTGTTGTGTGTATCTCTGACACTTTCACCTTCTGATCTTCTATAACCTCTCTAATGAAGTTATACTTAACTTGTATATGTTTCGTTTTTTCACTGTATATGTGATTCTTTGCAAGATATATTGCACTCTGTGAATCACAAAATATCTCGACTGCTCCTATGTTTAGTTTCATCTCTTCGCATATGCCTTAAATCCATATAGCTTATCTGCTTGCTTCTAATAAAGATATGTATTCTGATTCTGTGGTAGATTGAGCTACAACTTTCTGTAATCTCGATCTCCAGCTTATTGTGTTGTTTTCAACTATGAAAATATAACTTGATATACCTCTGATTCTGAAGTCTGTATCTTTCTTGAATGTTAACCTGATCCTTGATGCATCCTTAAGATATTTCATTATCCATTTGATTGCTAACGAGTGTGTTTTTCCTGGTTTTGACATGAATCTGCTCACAACGCCTATGGAGTAAGCAATATCTGGCCTTGAACCAACCATTGCGTACATCAAGCTACCAACAACACTTGTATAATGTACATCATCTATTCCTTCTCTTTCCAATTCTTCATCTTCTGATGATAAGCTCTTTAATTTGAAATGTGATCCGAGAGGTGTTTGAACTGATATACTGTCTTGCATATTGTATACATTCAATATTTGCTTGATGTAGTTTTCTTGAGATAAAGTTAGAACTCCTTTTACTCTAATTTTGAATGTGTCCATTCCCTATATTTTCCTTGCTAGTTCTAGGTCTTTCATCTCAAACTCTTTGTTTAGCAATCTCTTTAGCTTTGTTATCTCTGCTTTCTGTGTTGATGCAATGAGCATATCGTCCACATATAGAAGTAGATATATCATGTCATCAACTGTTTTGCCTTTGATGTAGACACATGGATCATACTCACTTTTCTGAAACTTCTGTGTGCACATGCAATCATTGAACTTTGCAATCCATTATCTTGGTGATTGTTTCAATCCGTATAAATATTCCTTGAGCAAACATACTTTTCTTTGCCTTTGACTGTGTATCCTTCTGGTTGACTCATGTATATAGTTTCTTGTAGAGTTCTATGTAAAAAAGTTGTTTTAACATCCATTTGTTCCAACTCCATGTCCCAATTAGCTACAGCAGATAGAAGTAGTCTTATTGAAGATGCTTTACCACTGGTCCAAATATATCATTGTAGTCTACACCTTCAACTTGTGCATATCCCTTTGCCACCATTCTCACTTTACATCTAGGTTTCTCCACCCCTAGAATGCCTGGTTTCAGTTTAAATAGCCATTTGTAACCGATAACCTTCTTATCAATTGGCTTATGAACTAGATCCCATCTCTGATTCCTGATGAGGGAATCCATTTCCTCATCAGATGCCTTTCCCCATTTGTCTGTGTCTTTACTCTGCATTGCTTCCAAGTAGTTCTTAGGTTCATTAAGTTCAATAACTTCTGAGCTAGCAAGAGTAAAGGCTACAATATCTGCTTCAGACCTTGATGGTGGCCTTATAGTTCTTCTATGGCTGTCACGAGCTAGAAGATAATCATCTAGGGATGTTCCTTGATCAGTATCTGCTGTTTCTGATGAACTTCCTCTTTCTGAACCTTCTAACCTTTCTGTACCATTTTGACCCTCTTCATCACTATCTGACTCTGGCACATAGTCTGGGCTATCTCCACCTGATTCAGTAACTATATTTGTCTGAAAATCTTCAACTAGAATCTCTTATAGATTAACTCTAAATGTCACTTTCTTCTCTGCTTTCTTTTCTTTCTGCTAATTTTGACCCTTAGGATTCCAACTCTTTGCAATATAGTCTTTATAGAAATCATTTTCATTGAAGACTACATCCCTGCTTATTACCATTTTCTCTTCTTCTATCAACCAAATACGATATCCCTTAGTTTCTCTTCCATAGCCGATGAAGACTCCTTTCATAGCTCTAGGACTGATTTTGTCTTGAACTGTGTGGACTTAGATATGCATCTGAAGCGTCTCAAGTGGCTGTAGTCAGGTTTTGAGTTTGACCACCTTTCTTCTATAACATCAAAATTTATTGAAGTTGTTGGCGACATGTTTATGAGATATACTATTGTATTAGCTGCCTCAGCCCAAACTCACCTCCTGAACCTGATTCTGATAGCATACATCTTACTTTTTCCATGATAGTTTTGTTCATCCTCTTAGAGACCCCATTTTGTTGTGGTGTATAAGCACAAGTTCTATGCCTTTTAATCCATGCTTCCTTACATAGTTCTTCAAACTGATTGTTGCAATATTCAAGTCCATTGTCTGTCCTAAGACACTTGATCCTTTTTCTTGTTTGATTTTCTACCAAGGTTTTCCAATCCTTAAAAGCCTAAAATGCTTCACTCTTTCTTTTAAGAAATTGAATCCAAACCTTCTTAGAATAGTCGTCTGTAAAGGTAATGAAGTATTGACAGCTTGAGATACTAGGAGTTGTATTCTGTGAACCTCATAAATCTGAATGAATGTACTCTAAAGTACATTTTGTTGTGTGTTTCGCTTTTTGGAAACTAAGTCTATGAGTCTTTCCCATTGCACATGCTTCACAAAACCCCATAGCTTCAATTTCATTCTTCTTAAAATAACCTTTCCTGGCCAAGGTTTCCATTGATCTATTTCCCATATGAGCTAACCTGAGATGCCACCTTTTAGTAGTATCTACACTCTCCCTTACAGTGTTTGCTTTGGAGTTCCTGATCCTGCCTTGGAGATAATAGAGATCATTCTTGTATTTGCCTGATATAAACTTCTCACCATTCCTCTTATATAATTGAACTGTGAAGTCTCTTCCTTGATAATAGCAGCCCATTTCTTCAAGTTAATCATATAAGATTAAGTTTCTACTCATGTCTGGAACATACCTCACATCCTTTAGTGTAATAGTAGTACCATCAGGATTCTTTATTATCTACTTTCCAATGCCTCTAACTGTGCAGTAGGTATTATTACCCATATAGACTTTGTTTCCCTCAAACTCCACCCGATCTGTAATTAACTCTTTTTTAGGAGTTATGTGGAAGGTGCAACCCGAGTCCATCACCCGTTCTTCTGAAGTTGCAACAAGACTGGCAGTGAAAGCTGAGATTTCTGAGTCAATGACTGCCACATTTGTTGTATCCTTTGATATTCCTTGCTTCTTCTGTGGACAATCACGCTTCCAATGTTTTGTATCTCCACAAATCTAGCAAGCTCTAACCTCATCATTCTGTCTTGGTCTTGATTGAGACATTCCTTTACTATTAGATCTGTCCTTGTTCATTCCTAAACTCTTGGAGTTTCTTTTCTCTGATCTACCTCTTCCATCAACTGTAAATGCCTCTGACATATTCTTCTTCTTGTATAACAGACCTTTTTGTTTATGATTCGATTCCATGCCATAAGCTCATGTTATTACATCGTCCATAAATAATGTGTCTTTAGCATTTCCAAACTGTAGGGTATGGATTTGAGGATCATACAGTGGTGGTAGACTATTAAGCAATGCAATTACCTTATCTTCATCTTGAATGGATACTTTCAGGCTTTTTAAATCACCAATCAACTTTAGAAATACATCTAGATTATCTTCTATTGACTTATCTTCATCCATTCTGTATAATGAAAATTGCATTTTCAAGTATACTCTGTTGGCTTTAGTCTTGGTTTGATAATCTCGTTCCAGTGTTTTCCATTGCTTGAAAGTTGTGGGTTCATGCATGATTTTCCTAAGAACTAAATTTGAAAGACATTGTCCAAGCAGGCTCCTAGCTCTTTTATCTTTCACTTCCCACATCGAATCTTTAGCACTTGATTTGCCCACCGTGATCTCTTTGCCTGTTTCTTTATCTGTCACAGATGCTTCCTCAACAGTCCACTCTTCCTCATGTTCTTTTTCAAGAACCGTTAGCAAACTGTGAATCTCAAATTGGCCAAGCATTTTGTACTTCCACAAACCAAAATCTCCCTTTCCATCAAATTTCAACTTCAAATTTCCCTGTTGTTGCCTCTATTCTGGTCCTTTAACAATAACAGATTGATAACCTGCAGAATTATCAACTGTAAAACTTGGAACTGAGAATGAGTTCCTTTCACACTTGATTCTTTATCGGCTAAGAAAGTTTTGATGATTTCCAATGATCTGCTTATAGATGCTTCTGAAGTTTGATCATATGATTTTGATTTCTTGAATCAATCAGATAACTTCTTTTTTCTTTATGATGTTTTGCGAGGTAAATCAATGTGCCTTCAAACTTCTGGGTTTCTTCTCAAATCTCCGAGAGAACAAGATGCTTACTTGAGTTAGTATTCAAACTGGTAATACTTCTTTCATGATCGTATCTTTCTGTAATTCTCTAATCTGAGCTTGACAACCTCTGATCCTTCTCTAACCTGGAAAGCTATGATACCATGTGTTGCATGTTTCAAGCTAAGCTCACGAACAAAAGATTGCGGAATTATTAACGGGTCTTGTTAATGGCTTCGATGACGAAGAAATCGATTCTCTCAATTCCACCAACACTCAATTGCAGATTCAAATTATGAAAGAAGTAAGAATACAAGATTTTATAGAGTTCCTCCAATAATGGAATACTTCTTTCTTCAGGATTTTAGTTCCTGGAATTCACTAACTCTTTCTCTGTTTTGTTACAGGTACAAGATGAAGAAGATGATGATACACGAAGAAGATGAATCTAGACTTATATATATCTAGATTCATCTAACAGCCATAACAGACTCCTCAGTGGGCTAAAATGCCTTAGCCGAAATTGGCTCAGATTAATAGGCCCATCTACTATCCATTTGTCTAATGATGGCTTAGTGGACCCAAGACTCGGCCCACAATATAAATGTGTGACAAATCCAACATTAATAAAAATGATTAAGTCTGTGAGTTTTGTCGTCACTCATTTGTCATTAGGCTCGATGGGCTTCATTGAAGATTTGATGAAGAGATCCATTAAGAGTAATATATTAGAGAAGGGTTTTACATTTGGGCCTATTTCTAATTCGGTCCATAATGTAAATTGCTAACAAACTTAACGAAATCAAGTTCATCGCATAAGAACTTGAGAATGATCGGATTTGTTTCCGAGTTGTATCTTCACCATTCTCTGTAATTTGTAAACTTCAGAGGAAGCTAGTGAATTCCAGTGTCAAAACCGAATAGAAATGTACCTGATTCAAAGGGAACTCTATAAACCGTTCTTACCTCAATCTTCTAATCATCTTCATTCTCTCTCTCGATCTAGAATTGAATCTTCTGTTCGAGTTATGTGCAAGTTAAAATCAATTCAAACTGTCACAAAACCAATAATAGTAGAAATTCAAGAAAACCTTGTAAATATTTTTACAAAGAAATTAGTTTCGTCTATTTTCTTGGATTTACAGTAATATTTTATCAGAATATATTTTCTTGTCAAGATTAGCTTTTGATATTTGTTTAAAGAAAAGAGAGTTATAAAATTAGTATAATAGAAACTACATATCGATGTAGTACTAATTTATTAAGTGATCATGACATACTTATATTACTATGCGTGATTCTTTTTTCTTTTTTTGGTTTAAATCATTATATCTCAAGATTACTATGCCTGATTCGAGGGTAATTTTTCTGTCATTATTCATTCATCTTAGTTAACAATAAAATAATTGACCCTAATATGATTCTACATGCTTTATTTTGTTTTGGGAATGTGACTTTATTATCAGGAATTTATGTATAATCATGAAGAAATAATAAAGTCACATCATTAAAACAAAATAAAGCATGTAGAATCATATTAGGGTCATTTATTTAATTTTGACTAAGATGGTTGAATAATGACAGAAAGATTACCCTTTAATCAGGCATAGTAAGGTAGTAATAAGAAGGTAAATTTGTTGCTTGACAACAGAAAAAAAAAAGGGTAAATTTGTTGAATGTCTCAAAATTTCATAATAGCAGAAGATGAAACGAAATCAACTGTAACTTTGTGCAAAATGACTTTGGAAAGAGAAAATAAATGAAAATATAAAAGATATTCTAGGGGTGTTATTTGGATGAAAATATGATAACATATTTTTCATAAAATTTATTTCGTATATGATTAAATATAATTTTTGTTTACATTGTTTATGTTTTAGCCGACTACATAACTATCTAGATATTGTATTGTTAGCGTTTTTTTGGATTATTTCTAGTTTAGCAGACTATGTAAGTATTTAGATTATGTGGATCTACACTAATATATTGTTAGAGATATTTCAAATATAAATATTTAACATAGTTTATTATTACCTAGTGATTTTGCCTTCTTCCAGTTACTGAAATAAAGCAATATTCATGCACCATATTTAGAGGATTGCAAATGCGTGGCAGGCCACTGAATCATCATCGAACCGAAAACCCCAATCGTTAATGAATATGAAACCTTGAAAATTGTCAATAAAGCCAGTGCACATTACAAAAATATGAAACACTTTTGTCTTCAAAATACCAGTAGAATGTAGTGAAACCAATTTAACGCTGCAATTCACGACCACAAATAGATGATGGACCTCACCATTCACCGGAGCGTAGCGTTCACGCTCGGAACCAAAACTAAGAAAACACCCGCAAATTCCACGCGAAGCCTGTCTCTTTCACACTACAATGACGTGTCATCTTAAACAATGAGTGGAAGTTGACACGTCAGTATAAAAGTCCACATAAGAGCCAGGTGTCGCCAGTCTGGCGTCAGTTATTGTCGTACCATGTCACCGTAGTGTCAGTGTACCAAGTGGGACCTACAGAAAAGGAACTTGTAGTGACCCATCTTTGAGCTCTGCTGTACGATTCTTTTTTACTGCTTTGCTGACTATATTTATATTTATTTGGATTTTTTATAGAGTAGTACTACTTACAAAAAAACAATTTTAATTTTATAAATCTATTTTAATAAATGTTCACATCAATACCTTGACAAGAGGGCCGCGCAATTCGCTCCGCGATTGAGATGGGCCCATCCTCTTATCCTTCCCAGGTCTTGTTTTCTTTTTCTCTCTCATTTTTTTTTAATTTATAATTTTTTGGATTATAAAATTTTTCTCATCATCTTTGAAGAAAACAAATTAGTTTATTATCATTTTGACAAAAAAAAAAAATTATCATTGATAAAAGTTAAAAGTTTTAGTGGAATATGTTGACGAAGACAAACAGAACAGCTATCATCTGATATTTGAAAGTCTTTTTGGGTAATTGGAATATTTTTTGTTGGGTGAAGGTTTTAATGGCGAAAATTAGTAAAATATAAAACGAAATTCTAGATATTCTTATTGAAACTTTCAAATACGAATTACGGCAAATAATTAAATTAGTTTTTTTTTTCTTTTTTTGTGGATACATCTATCACCTCGTACATGTCATCCAGTGCTCATGTGTCCCTATTTTCTTACCTAATTTTTTCTTTTAATAGTAAGAAATATAACTCAACCACATTTTTGTATTAACGATTATGATGTAATAATCTTGGTTAGGCTTAGCTACTTGCTTCCAAATTGTCTCCTACCAAAAGTCTTTTATTCTTTTTTGTGGTAAATCTCCAACAAAGTCGTACTATTAAGATTGATTACAAAGTTCTATATTAATTTCTTAGGGTTAACGACTTTCAAGTTAATATTGATAGTCAATGGAACTATATCCTCCATAAAGGTTAATTACTTGGTTTAGCCTTAACAAGTTGGTGACTTGCTTTAACCTTAACTGGTTGGTTTCGGTTATGCACATAAAACATAAACATATACGTGTATATAATTTACAGTGAGTAACATAAAAAAAAAAAATTAAAAAATAAATATATATGGGCGTAATATGTTTTTTATTAGAGTAAATATTTTTCCAACTCAAATTTAATCTTGGATAATTATATTTGTTGCAGGAAACATTGTCTGGAGTTTAGATGTTTGATAGATTGACTATATCTCCCAAATTAACGTACCAAAATAAATATGTGATTATAGACTACATTTTAAAAAATCTATAAAACAAATAAATCTGAATCAATCGTTATATATGCCAACGTAGACATATTACTTATATCTTTGCCAATCAATGCATCTACCAATGCATAAGCATTAATATGCATATTTACGAGTACAGTACTACAAAGAATCCAAGCTTTGTGATATATATATATATATATATATATATATATATATTGATAGAAAACTGACATTGGTATTGACACGAAACAGTCGTCGTTTGGTCTTTTGAATTCACTCAATATGTCGCCATAAATAAATAGCAGCTACTACATCCAAATTCATAAAGAGCGATACGATATCACAAACATCTTCAAATTTAGGTTTATGCATCGTGGGCTTCTTCGAATAACAATGTCGCAACAAACAGGCTGATGTTTAACATGTTGGTTAGAAGTCTTCCGAAGAATATCCTAAATTTTATTACCGAGAAAAAAAAGACATGAAAATAAAATAATCTCCAAGTTTTTGGAAAACATAGTCGCAAAGCAGGCACATGATTTTAAGGTTTATAGCAGTATCAAATTCTATTCAATGTGCCATGTTGTCTACAGTATATTTTATAAGGTGTGAATTAAATGTACACATATATATATACTATGTAATTTCATTTGTAATGTGTTAGGTAAAGATCACAAGTATATAGTTCTTCATAACTCTACTTTTATATCAACAACTAATTAGACATCCTTACAAAATTTCTTTGAAGACTTAGGACAAATATTTTGTCAAAGTTAGGCATTTTCAATCAAGACACTCTTATTTACAAAGAATATATATTTACTACACACTTATACTATCTCTATTTTAATCTACAATCTGTAAGTTATAATATAATGTATAATTATAAGGTTTTTGACAGAAATATATGTAAAACCAGAACAAACGAACAAAATGTTCTTATGCCTATATTATCGAACCATCAAAATGTATTAGTTGAGGTCTACTAAAGATATAGGTATTTGGTAATTGCTATGATAACAATATAGATTATTATCAACATGTTGAGGAGACCAATTATAGTGAAAATAATAGTAATATCTTGAAAACATAAAACATCTATTCGGTATAAAAACAAAATGCCAATTTAGTGATTAGTGTCTTTGTTCACGATTATATTCTTATTCATGACCATCCTTTCAAGTGGCCTAAAACGACAAAATAAAAATACACAATTTCTTTGAAAAATTAAAATTACAAGAGAGAATCGACTGTTTATTTTTACTTCAAAATTTCAATATAATAATAGATAACACATATTTAGATCATCGGTCTAATTTCATCTAAAATATACGTGTAACGTCTAATTGCACAAATTGCTGGATAATTATAGTTTTGTTATAAATCAACAATTAGTTACGTTTTTAAATTATTAATTGACCGAATCTAAACCCGACCAAATCTCAAATTGACGAACAAATTTGAGCATGTTAGGATAAACGTTATCTAATTGATATTTGGTCGAGTTTAAAATTGGTTTAAGTCCGGACAACTAATGATTTAAGATTGTAACCACAAAACTGCAATTAGACTGATTTCGTATATTATGTGTGGAATTCGATAGTTATTATTTAATTTTAGGTGTAATTTGACCTTTTATATATACTTTAAATAAAATTAGACTGAAAATTTAAATATATATTAATTTGTTATTATATCAAAACTTTGAAATGGAAATAGAACAGCTACCCTACAAGATAACATAGTTTTTAAACTCGTGGTGGTCCTAAATATTTTTAAGAAAACAAAAACAAAATAATTCGGAAAAGTGAGGTCCATACTTGGGAAAAAGAGGCAGTTGAGAGTGAATTCACATATTTACCCTTAAAACAGAGAATGAAAATTTCCCGCGCAATGGGGAACCAGAAAACGAGGGCTTACTGATGACGTCAGATTGAAAACAATCGGACGGTCATAGACGAGGCCGCTTGTATTAATGTGGGTCCTACTTGTCCACCTCACTCATCTCCCTTCTGTCCTCCATTACCTCCAATTCTCTATGCCTCCTTAAAATTCGATACATTTTCTCTACTACTTTTCACTTTTTTATTGTTTTTAAATTCCATGCAACTCATTCCATATTTGGAGGATTAATTACCTGGTTGCCAAAATAAAAAATAAAAAAAATTAACTACCTATTTTCAAAATTTTGCATGAAAATAATTACAAACAAATGACAAATTTTGGATTTTTTTTTGATAAAATTTTAATAATAGATACTAAACTCAAATAGTGTATTATTATTGTTGTCCTAATTTCGGTTATATATATAGATTACAAGAAACCTACAAATTTTTTTATATATTTATAAATTATTTTCATTCAACCATAACTGTGTTGGTGTTTTTGTTAATAACTTTTATGTAATAATAAACTATGCTACGAATCATTTTTACCGATTTAACAACAAAATTTAGCAATATTACAAGAATAGTTTACAAAAAAAAAATATTACAAGAATAGTCAGTTTTACACGATTCTATTTTGGGATGTCTAAAACAAATTATATAAAATATATTATAATTTTTCAAAATCCAAAAAAAACAAATGGTAGTTTTGAATTAAATAATCCTATATATACACCTCTCGACACTCCATATCTCTTCAGACAAGTCGGTCCACCAATTCAAATTTTTTTTCTCTTCACTCATTTACTTTCACCGTTAAAAAAAAAATCATGCATTCAGTTACGGTGATCCTCAGCCTCACCGTACTTACAGTGCTCCTAATATCACCGGCGTTGGTTATCGGATATCGGCCATATCCTCCTAAAACGAACGGCTCCGATCAAATCTTCGACGCTTCAAAGAAATTCGAAGGCTCATCGAATCTCGTCCGCCTCCGTTACCATATGGGCCCAGTTCTAACCAACAACATCACCGTTCATCCAATCTGGTACGGCACGTGGCAAAACTCTCAGAAAAAGATTATTCGTGAGTTCATTAACTCAATCTCAGCCGTTGGATCTAAACCCCCTTCCGTTTCCGGTTGGTGGAAAACCGTACAGCTTTACACTGACCAAACCGGAGCTAATATTACCGGTACGGTTCGTCTCGGTGAAGAGAAAAACGACCGGTTTTATTCTCACGGTAAATCCCTAACCCGGTTATCGATACAATCTGTGATAAAATCCGCCGTCACTTCCAGAACTCGGCCGTTGCCGGTAAATCCCAAAAATGGTCTCTATCTTCTCCTCACCGCCGATGACGTGTACGTTCAGGATTTCTGCGGTCAGGTTTGTGGATTTCATTACTTCACATTCCCATCGATTGTTGGATTCACATTACCATACGCTTGGGTTGGAAACTCGGCGAAGCTTTGTCCCGGAGTTTGTGCTTATCCATTCGCGGTGCCGGAGTATATTCCGGGATTAAAACCGATGAAAGCTCCGAACGGTGATATTGGAGTAGATGGGATGATAAGTGTGATTGCTCACGAGATAGCTGAGCTGGCGACGAATCCGTTGGTTAATGCTTGGTACGCAGGACCCGACCCGGTAGCTCCGGTTGAGATAGCGGATCTATGTGAGGGTATATATGGAACTGGAGGTGGTGGATCGTACACAGGACAGATGTTGAACGATCATCATGGTGCCACGTATAACGTTAATGGGATCCGACGGCGGTATCTGATCCAGTGGTTATGGAGCCACGTGGTTAGTTATTGTACCGGACCCAATGCGCTTGATCAGTGAAAATATGGTTTTATTTAATTTTGGTTTTGAGTATTTGTATTAAGGGTAATTTTGTCATTTTGAAGATGGATTGATCAGGAATGTTGGGGTTGTGTGGATGCATAATTAAATTAGTTAAAGAGATTAGTTTTTAAGATTGTTAATTATGTGTGAAACAGTCACTTTAACTTATGTTGATTAGCTTTCATCTTTGTTGAAACAAAAGCCAGTCTTTAATGCAAAATATGTATTGGCTTCCTTCGTACTGCATAAGTTTCGCTTTCAAATGTTGTATTATATTGAATTGCTTTTCGTTAATGAATTCTTTTGATGTTAAGAAAAAAAATCATTTCCTTTTCTTGGTCGTCTTTTCGTTAATCATTTTGATTATAATGTGATATTAAAATTTGAAGAGTTGGTATGGGTAACACAAATCAGTATAAATATTATTTCTTAAACACTATCAAAGTAATTAGAAACATTATGTAATAATAATACGAATACTACTTTTATGATTTTTAGCACAAAAATTACGAGTTTCTTTAAGTGATATAAGTGAGGTCAAAATAGTTACAATGCTACCAAGAGATCTCCCATTTTTTTCAGCAACTAATATTAATTTTGGAAGCCAAAATTGAGACATAGTATTTACATTATTATATATTGATCAGAGGGACCAATAAAATGAAAAACTGAAAAATTGTTTTTTTTACTCAGTCAAACTATTCCATGTTATAAAAAAATATTGACCATTATTCTGGGGATGAGACCATCTTCAAGATCTCGATTATATATTTTCAACGATCTTTTATTGTATGAATTTTTTTTGAAATCTTTTGTTCCGTTTGATTTGAGATGAATAATTCTATCTACAAGTATATTTTGTATTTAATATATGAAAATGAGATTTTTTCTAATACCATTATTTTGTGATTGATACTTTACAAAGGATCAAATATTGTAGTAATGCAAAATAACCACTTATAGTCATTATTAAAACGATAATCATGTTATTCAATGGTACAAACTCTATCAAAGTCAAATATTTTTGATAAAATTCGTGAAAGTGAGACTGTCATGAAGGAAGACTAATGGAAGTTGCAAAAGCAAAACATATTATAAAATTCATTTATAAATACTAAAAGATATGAATTATTGTGAAGTGAATAATGTGATATCTCTGTGGTGAGGTTTAAATTTGTTATCAGTAGGAACTTGTTGGGAGATATTTTCACAAAATATCAAGTAGGAAACAAAAGAAAGACAATTGAATTCAGACGACAACAACAGGATCAATAATGAAATTGTATAGAGATAACTTTGAGGAGTGAGAGGTTAGGTGAAAGATCCAACACCTACATAATTGTCCTTTCAATGCTTTTTTTTGGGTGTATATAGACAATCATAATTTTTTTTTTTGATAAAGAACAGAGTTAAAAACAGTACACAATCATAATTTATTCACCCTGATTCGTGATAATTTGTTTACCTTTTTTTTTTTCCCACTTTTTTCACCAAGGCAATCTCGTTTTAAAGGTGTCATTCTTTTATTAAAAAATTTGAATGGTACAAAAAAAAAAAAACCAATCCAATTTTATAGAATACCACAAAAACTTTCACCAGAATTAGATTGGGTTGTCTGACACAATTACCATTCTCAAACTAATTTTTTAATAATTATACAATAAAGTTTGGTAAATAATGTATGAAATTGAAAACATAAAGTTGTTTAACAAAACAAGTGAAAAAAATAAAGAAAATATATAAAAGGAAAAAAAAACTACAAGGAATCGTCACACAATTTTTTCATCATAAGAGTTCGATTATTGTTGATAATTATGAGTTTTTGCAACAAAAGAAAACCATTCAAATGGCTATTATTATTGATCGCTTTACTTTCTATCACCATAGATTCGTGGTTATCAAAGTACCCATATTTTAGTTCTGATTATTGTCGAAGCTCATACACTCTACTGTATTTTGTGTTTTTTGGTCAAATCATTGTTTTAGTTTGTGTTTGAGTACATAAAATGATATATGAATAAGCGCGTAATGTCGTCGATATTTTGTTTATTGCATGTTCTAAAAGTATGAGGTCCGTACATTAGGCAGAACAAAGTTTCTTTCAATGAGCACTCAAATTCAGAATACACAAATTTATCTTTAAAAGAATTATGCATGTGAGGCCACTACATCAAGTGCTACTTAGTATTATCAATCTTTATTTATGACACACATCTATTAGGTGGTCGACAAATGAACATCCACGCTTGGTTCGTTTGCTCGTTTTAAACCAAGCAGTAGCTTGATGGTAAAAATTGGTTTGAGACAAGATGTAAACTCATCAATCCTAAGTTGGATTCCAACTAGGAACTAAATTCCTACTGTTTAATCAGACGAAGATGAAATCATGATACTGGTTCATACCCCATATTGAAAAAAATGTTAAAGAGTTCAAGGAAACTACACAATTTAGAACTGTTTGCCAAAGTTTATATATTTCATAATAAAACAATTTCAAAGGCAAAGTAACCTAAACGCCCTAAAACAATTTAAAAAATATACATGAAATCATAGAAAAGGGTCAAAGAGAGTGAAGCTGGATGTCATTAAAGAAAAGTTAGAGAGAAAGGGGTCCAAACTACAAGTCCACAAAACATAAAGACTAGACTTTGAAAATAAGCTAATACGTAAAGTAAATACTAATAATAAACAAGACAAAAGAAACATTTATGAAAATGGAAATGATGAGATAAGAGAATCAACATCATCATAATCAACATCAAAAAACAATCATAACAAATGAGCAAATCAATAGCACGATGTCTTCATAGTGGGAGTGAGGAACTTAGCGGCGCCTCTCACAAGGGTCCCAACACTTGACTTTCACCTCCAAAATTTTCGGTGACTTATCATTGTGTTCGGCCAAATTTGTCCTTCTTCTATATCCCGTGGTTCGTATGCGGGTAGAATATTATCTTTATTTCAAACTGGCTATATTCCTCCAGATTAGGCAGATCCAAATGAAAACTTATCAAATATTACAAGTGGTTGTGATTTGAGGGAGATTCGAATGTGGGTAGTGTACTCAAACTTGATTCTATACATTTGCACATGGTCCAATATCAAAATTCAATTTTTTGTACTTTTTAGTATTTAGGGCCAAAAAAATTTAAGATTTACAATTTAATATATTAGGGCTTTATTTTTTTTTAATTGCACGAGGGCCTATAAATTAAGTTGGATCTGAGTTGTTTTTTTTTGTCAACTAGTCTAGTGGCTTTTTAAATCCCCTACCACTACAAGTAGGAGGTTCGATCTCTGGTGCCTTGAAGATTTATAAAGTGACTACACCATTAAACATAATATAGATTAAGTTGGATCTAAGTTTATTACCACTATCTCAAATTTTTTTCACTTGCCACAATACAAATACCATACATTGAGTTCAAATTATGTTAATTTTTTTTTTCATTGGAAAATCATACATTAATAACTAAGTTTGCGAATAATTGTACCTTATAAATGATGAACAAGAGACCTAGACCGGTGATAATGAATTCCACATCTCCCAGAAATTGCGAAGTCGAGATCAAAACGAATTCGACTATTTGTCGTCTAGATAGGATATTTGAAAAGAAAAGATCTTGAACTAGTTTTGGAAGCACTAGCAAAGAATAAAACTGAAAAAGTTCACTTTTTTTTAGAGAAAGAAAATGACTTCAACTATTAAATGCAACGTCAATCTATTTTTCTCTCCCAGACACGAGTATCGAAGCACCACCCATTCTCTTGTTTTCTGGCGCCGGCGGAGCTTTAGCTCGCTAGCGTCGGACTTTGTTTTTTTTTGTCCATTCTTTTGGCTTTCATCTCTCCTTCCATTGACCTCAGGTTCCTTGGTGATTCCAATCAGCTTCTTTGCAAATCTGGTGGTTTCTTTTTGTGTTCCTTTAAATCATCCATTTATCCGGTGACCTGACACCAAGAACATCACCTCCATTCCCCTCCTATCTGCAGCTCTCAAGCCTGGCCGTTCTGCTTGAAGAGGACGCTCGCCGGCGGCTTCTCGGCGATGTCATCTGCTCCACCTCTCCACGGTCCAGTTCCTCGAAAGGTAAGACTTGCTAGGGCCTTTCTCTCCCCAGATCTGGCTCGCAGGAGTGATCTCATTGGTTATATGTTTCTAACCTAGTCTTTCCGACGAGATCTCGTGCTTTAGAGATGTAGATCTAAACTATCTTCTCTCGGTGTCTCTCCGACCTTCGTCGGTTATGGCTCAAATTTTGGCTTCTTGCTTCATGCAAAGTCGAAGAATCTGTCAGACAAGCACTCCCGAGAAGCTCCAAATCGGAACTGTTCCGAGTTCAGATTGGCGGCTGCTGATCTTTTCTCCATTAGGGCGAACACTGTTGCCAAATTGTGTGGGCCTTTTTGGTCTCATTGACTAGTTGAGCCTCTCTGTTGGGCTTTCATAGTCCAAAGGTATTTTCTATATTCATCTTTAATGTTTCATTTTCATTGGGCCTGTGAGGACTGGACCAAGATAATGAATGTTGGGAAGATTGATAGTAGATGTCGATTAGAGAGTTGTCTAGATCTTTCTCGAAGGATTTTAGATTATAATCTCTTCCTTCATTGGAAGAGACCCCCGTTTTATCATCTCTCAGGATTGAGGATGTGTTTAAAGCTCATAATTGTTGTTTCAAAGAGCTCAATTGTGTGTTCGACCGCCTTTGTGGCTACTGAACTAGGAGTAATCTCGGATTCTTGTAGATTCGAGATCGCATCTCCACCATCTATTCAAGACCTCCACAGTGTTCGAGATCTCTCCACCTGGATTTGTTTACTGTCTTTGATTATTTTTGGATATAGGTATTGTGCTTGAGTTGGTTGTAAGACTAACTATTTAAATTAATGGAAGAAGCAGTTTAGTGACAAAAAAAAGAAAGAAAAGAAAATGACTCCAACTTGCTTATTAGGTCATTGATGGGGTCCTCGACCGCAAAAAGTTACCCGAAGATGATATAATCCGAGAAGGTCGAGACGAGAAGCAATCTAACCAACAAGACTTGACCGAGCCTAACATGAAGATCAAATACAATCTAGATGACCTTGAAGAGCTTACAGTAACCACATCCCAGCCCCAGCCCACAAAGACACAACCAAGGCCGCGCTTGCCAATTTTGGAATCCAACCTGGACATGCGATCACTCTTCGAGGCTTTCCAGACGATCCAGGAAGAACCAAGTTACGAATCAATAGTAAATGGATTCTTGACTCATTTATCTATCTTCTCGAAGTCGAATCAGCCCAAAAAAAGCTTCTCATGTCTTAATTCGCTTTGTAGCGTCCGGAGCGTCTTGATATGTGACCGTATGTCTTCA
>OVAX01001633.1:0-37373 GCA_900406405.1 Lepidium africanum | reverse complement strand
GGGTTTTTTTTTTTTTTTTTGGGTTAAAATTGGATGTATCTCATGTAATGGGAGTGTCAAACGCAACTAAACAACTAAAATGGTGTTAAGAAGAAAAAAACTATTCATCCTTTATTTTTTCAGTGTATTTTATCATGTTATTTAACTATTCATCCCTTTTGAATTTTAACGTCTAGAAAATTTTCTTTCACCAATCCTTTATTTTTTCAGTGTATTTTATCATGTTATTTAACATGCAAGTAACGTATGAAGTAACTATCTTCCAAAAGCATACAAAATCACTGATGTTATGAAAAAATAAATTGATTGGTGAAATAATCTATATAAAATAAGAATAAAATATTGCCTTTTATCAAAAAAAAATTAGGGAAAAAATAAGTGATGACATAAATAATTTATTACGTTCATGATGTTAAACTTCCCTTTAAATTTCATGATGGCATAAATAATATTGCCCTTTAAATTTTCTTGCATTTTTTTTTTTCATTCATAGTGAAAGTATGAATGGAAAAAAAAAAAAAAAAGAAGAAGACAAAAAAAAGAGCTCTTGTATGGGCCATATTGCACATTGTGAAGAATTAAAAGCCCAAGATCAAGCCCAAACTCAAAAAAGCATAACACATAATCTAAAGTCAAATCGGGAAATTGACAATCGCAGAAACAAAATTAAAATCGAATGGGGAGGAAGAAGGGATTGCCGGAGTTCGAAGAGTCGGCGCCGGATGGATTCGATCCGGAGAATCCGTACAAGGATCCGGTTGCTATGGTTGAAATGAGAGAACATATTGTTCGTGAGAAGTGGATCCATATTGAGAAGGCTAAAATTTTGCGCGAAAAGGTCAAATGGTGTTACCGCGTCGAAGGTGTTAATCACTATCAGAAATGTCGTCATCTAGTTCAACAGTATCTCGACTCCACTCGCGGCGTCGGTTGGGGCAAAGACCACCGTCCTATGTCGCTCCACGGTGAGTTTTCCGGCGTTTTCTGTCAGTGTCGAATTGCTGACTTGAAACTTCTTTAGGGTTTTTTAATCTTTGAAATTCGAGTTCTGCTACTATTTTGTATCTTGAATGATGAATTAATTGTAAAAATCATCATTGGCTTAGTTAATTAAACTCTGTATCGGATTTAACTTTGAATCAGACTGGTCTCCAATTATCCATAAGTACCTAATTCTTCGTTTGATATATGTACTGAACTCTTTTATCCGTGATATTGATTTGATTGAACTAGGTCCTAAGCCGGTGGCTGTTGAAGAAGCTGAATGATGTTGTGCGCCTGATCGATTTTAGGTAAATTGCTGGTGTTGTGTTATGGTGTTTATTGCTAGTAACAGTTGATCAAATACTTTACTTGTTAATCAACCGAGAGCAGAAGAAGAGACAAATTTGAATCTCTTATCAATTCTTGTGTGGAGTATGTGACTATTGAAGAGAAAGGAATATCTTTTACTGGGCTTGTGGTATAAATCAGTTTTAGTATCTACTGTTAAAAGGAAATTGGAACTTGGACGTTTTATTTTATATATATGAGTTGATCAGATATAATACTGACTCAGTTTTGCAGAAATTGTTGGCGCATTGGTGATTATTGATAAGCAATCTGCTTGCAGTCACATAGGTTAAACTTAGTTCTGGATTTTCATTGGTGAATCAAGAGAAAGGACATGTTTTGGACTATTTAGAACTACATTGATAGATATTGAAGTGATTACTTTTCCTGAGACATTTGGGGACTTATGGTTTCTTGTATTTACCAATCTGCTAGCGAACATAGCTAAGCCTTTTCATGGATTTTCATCGATGAGTTAAGAGATGGGAGATGTTTAGGACTGTATGAAGAAGTATAGGATTCAAGCAGATAGGTTTTGCTTGGTGAAAACTTGTAAAAATAGTTCGCCTGGGGTTATTGGACTTGGATTTGATGATTTTTCTTTGGTTGTAAAGATTTTAAAGGTTTCTTCTTGCTTCAATAACAGGTGAGTGAGAGCTTTGACTACTGGACGTGAATGGAGTCTCTGTGGCAAGTTAATGTCTCCATCATGAAGGTTGTTACTTGATTTATGAGTTTTTGTTTCCCCAAAACTATATATACTCGTTAGATTAATTACTTCCAATTAGTTTAAGGTCAGCCTCAGGTCTTCTTGTTTGTGGCTTGTACATTCTGTTCCTGTTTTGACTAAATAATGAAATTCTCAATTACCTTTTACTAAAGGAACTGTAAACTCTTCTTTTAACATTTTCATTATATGATAAATATATCATATAAGTGTTTATGCTTTCAATTTATATTTTGATAAATTGAGCAACAAAAAAAATTAGCTTCATTCAAAAGTATAGTATTAGGCTTTCACAAAACATCATTAGTATTGTGTCTGTAATTGAATTTTGATTTCAAATGATTCATTTTGGTTTGTGTTAGTTAACACTTTAATGTAATTTGTAATCATATGAATAAATGGTGATAAAGACAGGTAAGGACCACAGCCAAAATGAGTCAGAAAACAAAAGACAAACAAACAAAAAGATAAAACTTAGAGAATGGGTAAGGAAAAGAACCCAAAATCATAATCCAACTCTGACCAATAAGATCGCAAAGATTTGGATCAACTTCGGTACCTGAGGCCACATCATCACTATACTGTCTTTTCCTTCTTGTATAAACAAACAAAATTGGGTATGGTCACACTTCAATAATTCACCAGATCTTTTTACTTTCATCTAGATATATTAACTAAACGAAGGAGTAATATAACAGTGAAATACTTAAGCCGGCGAATAATATGTTATTCACGAAAGCAAAACTCAAAATAAGAGAGACATCAAATTACTACCAAAATAAGAGAGACAGCAAATTACAATCATGAAAGAGAGTTACTAGAAAAAGATTAGGAAATTAATACGGACAAACTCGATAAATTTTTAACCCGAAATGAAAGAATTAAGTCACTACAAAGCAAATCTAGACTAATGTGGTAGATAAAATTTCTTATAGTGAATAAGATTCCTCGCAATAGAGCTAAAGCACATAATGTAAAGGTTTTAGGCGCCAGAATCTATAATTAGTTATAGAAGCATCATATTTGAGGTTTTGCTGTATAGTAGTGGTAGCATATTGTCATTTTGGCTTGGGAATTGGTTCGAATCTCTCAAAATGTGTTTTATTTTGTAATTTTTCTTATTTTACTTAAGGTGTAAAAAAGTTTGGACCGGTCCTACTATTCACATATATAAAATTTCAAACTTTATAAGATGAAGAAAAAAAAGACTTTAGTTTTTTTAAAGATTGATCTTATCTGTTTTAAATTTTTATAAAACAAATAAATATTTTCTATTAGTACGACAAAACCTAATTTATAGTTTAAATCTTATTCGCAAGATTACACTTTAACCATTTAAACCAAACCACTTCTATATTCATTGACACTTAATTTCAAGATTCAAAAGTATTAAGTATGTATGTAAAGCATGTTTAGAATCAAGACTCAAAACNTGAAAAAAATTTTTAAAAAAAAAAACCAAAAAAAAAAAAAAAAAAAAAAAAAAAAAAAAGTCATTTGTAGTCCTCACTGACATAAGAAAGAAATGTCAGTAAAACGAATCTTCAAGATACATAAGGAAATGTCTTTGTCTAATCCCAATGGGAAAAAAAGATTATTATAAACCTAAGAAGACACCTTTGTCAGTGCCCATTATACTCCATCTTTTGTGGCTCTTGTCTTCTTCATTGTCCCATTTTTCTCACTTTAAGATCTTTTTTGTTCATGACAAGTCACCAAAATATCAACTTCAAAAGTATAAAACAACTAGTACAGTGTTTGTGACCTGATAAATATCTACTCTCTTCTTCTAATTTATTATCTTCTCTTAATTTTGGTTTCATGTTTTGTGCAGAGAGTATGAGTTCAGAGGAAGGAGAAGATGTGAAGCAACCACGAGCTTGTGAACTGTGTCTGAACAAACATGCTGTTTGGTACTGTGCATCAGATGATGCTTTCTTGTGCCATGTTTGTGATGAATCAGTGCATTCTGCAAATGATGTGGCCACAAAACACGAGAGAGTTTGTCTTAGAACAAATCTGTCTCAAGGAACAACATCAAACTCGATTTGGCACAGTGGGTTTAGAAGAAAAGCTAGAACACCTAGAGCTCGTTGTGAGAGAAAGCCACAACAAAGGCTAGATGATGAAATAAGAAGAGAAGATCCTCGTGTTCCTGAGATTGGAGCTGAAGGAATGTTCTTCATACCAGAAAAACATGATCATGATGATGATGGTAATGATGATGATCTGACTTCTCTTGTGCCAGAGTTTCAGGAATTCACAGAGATGGGATTCTTCTTAAGCAACCACAACAATGGCACTGAAGAAACGACGAAAAATTTTAACTTTGAGGATCTATGTTACAATGAAGAAGAAGAAGAAGCTAAAACTAATGAAGCTGAAGCATGTCCTGAACAATCTGATTACAACAATGTGGTAGCTATAACAACAAAGACAGAAGAAATTGATGATTATGAGAGTAATGCAAAACAGAGGAATCTGTTACTTAGACTTAATTACCAAAATGTTATAGCAGCTTGGGATAAACAAGAATCTCCATCACAGTTTTACAACACAAGTAACTTTCAGCTTGTTCCTCCAGTAAGAACTCTTAATCTCATTTTGTTTTTAAGTAATCACAAAATTGTTATCATAGTTTTAAATTTAGCAAAAGTCACCCATTGATTGCAGGGTATAGAGGAGAAGAGAGTAAGCAACAGAAGTGACAGAGAAGCTAGAGTTGGGAGATACAGAGATAAACGAAAGAATCGATTGTTTGAGAAGAAGATAAGGTATGAAGTTAGAAAGGTTAATGCAGACAAAAGACCGAGAATGAAAGGTCGATTTGTTCGAAGATCTTTAGGCATTGATTCTTAAGAAACAGAGTATCTCTGCATATTCTTATTGTTACTGCAAATAAACCAGAAGCTATGATATTGAGAATGTCACTATCTATTGATACACTTTTTAATCATATATGAGAATCTCTAATCATCGGATTATCTTTCAATTCGTGGATCATCTATAATCGGACCAAACAACTTTGATTCATCAATAATTGAAATAAATTCTGTTGAAATAGAACTTAACCAAATTTCATCAGATTCGAGAGCAGAACCTTTAAAAAGATCTGAAATTGAAGGTGTCAATAATGGTTCTTCCAATAATCTTTCAATTATTCCTTCTTCTTCATAACCAAAACTCTCCAACGCATTTCCCGTATTTACCGGTTTAGTATTACCCTTCGGTTTTCTTAAACCTACTTTCTTCATCTTCTCTTCTTGCTTACTTAAGCCACACGTCTTGGTTGAATTTCTTACGTTTCTTTTCGGTTTAGCTAAACCGGTTTGGTTAATGAGACCCAATTGTTTATCAAATTCTCTTCTACTTCTCTCGTAAGCATCTGCAGCTTCTTCTTCTGTAGGAAACGTTCCAAGCCATTCTCTTTTCTTCTCAATCGGATTTCTTATCTCCGCCGAGAATTTTCCCCATGGTCTCCGTCGTACACCTTTGTATCCCGACGAAGATTTACGTTTTCCGGCAACGTTGTTGTACCGTTTGAGCAATGTCGGAACACAGATCGTTGTAACATGTCGTTTATTAGGTTTTGGTTTGGTCGGAAAGCCACAGTTATTGCAGGAGATAACTTCTTCATCGCTTGAGGATTCAGTGGCATATGGATCATCACAGATTATACGAATTGTTTTAATCGATTGGAAATCAATTTCTTCTGTGTGATCACTCATTATTGTTAGCAAAACTCGCGGAAAAATCTTAGAAAAAGCTAAAATAATAAAAATTTACGAAAAAACAATTGAGGTTTTGGTTTCATAGATTGTTGGTGTGAAAGAGCTAATGCAAAGTGTTAAGAAAGAAAATCGGATTGTAGAATTAGAATATAAAGTCGTTTAAATTCCTTTTTCTTTTATTTATTTTATGATAATTTCTTTTTTAGATTGCATCAAATAAGTAAAATCTGTTGTAGATTTGAGGAAATATCTCAAAGATTTTTTTATCTTCCTTTTCTAGACTTCAAAATACTTAAAATTATATAAATAAGGAAAATATATGCTAAAATATATGAGGGAATCCTCCAATTGTTTTTGATTTCTGCGATTAACTCACTTAACATTAACATTAGTACGTAATAATTAATTATAGCAATTAATGTTTTTTTTTCAAGAGACCAATAGGACAAAGAAGAAACTTGCAAAGCACGTCAAATAAGACCATCTAGTTGAGTTCAATCTCAACTTCAATTTCTTGGTCGGTTTAAAGTAAATCACACATTGTTATATTAATGACACAAATAATTTTTCCTTTTGTCTCGTTAATTTTTCATAGGTTTATTAAAAAAAATTGTTTTTCAAATCATTAGATTTCTTTAAGTTTAAACGAATTTGTAATTAAGAATTTATCACTAAGAATTTAGAGAAAAATGCTAGAGAGACGAAAAAAGAATTATGAGTGGCAATTAGAAAAATATCTGAAATTGAAGGTGTCAATAACGGTTCTTCCAACATTCTTTCAATTATTTATTCTTCTTCAACATAATCATAACCAAAATATCTTCCATGGGAAATAAACAGTTATGTATAACTAGTTTGTTTTTACTTCTATATAGTTATAGGTCTAGTAATTCGTCACCTAGCTATATTAAAAAATAAAAATTGTTTTTCAAAGCACTAAAGCGTTCTAAGTTTAAACTTGGTAAATATGATCCGACTAAATCAAGTGGATATTTAGATTATTAAATCAAGTTAAAAAAAAATTCCTAACGAGCTAAAACTAGTATAAGGAAACTGGCTTGTCGTAATTGAGTGATTAAAATAGACCACTCAATTACTGCCTTTAGAATCTTAATTTTTCAACTTAAAAAAAAATTTACAAACAAAAAAGCTTGCAAAAATTAAATTATTTCAGTCATTAAAGACGTCGTTTCATATTTGCATGAGGGAGATGGATGGACAATATAGTTCGAAATTCATAGCCTATAATTATGTAATATATTTTTGTATTTTTTCAAGTACAGTTGAATTAGAGAAACTATTAATGTCTGCAAATACGTACTTTATGGCGTGTTATATTTTGGATTAAAGTATCTTAATACTCAAATCACAAAATCTTAAGAATTCGAATTTTGTTTGAAGTCTCTAAAACTCTAAAATGGTGATAATGTGGTTCTATCAGAAATAATTTTGACTGGATTTAGAATTACTATAAAATTTTTGAATTTGATAATCGAACTGATAGTAGCAAAATAAAATAAGATGAATTGGCAATTTTAACTTTTTAACTCTTTTCAAACGTCGTTTCGTTCACTTAAAGGATCTGCAATAAAAATCTGTTACAAGATTCTCTCTTATAAAAATTAAAATAATATATAATATATGTTTACTCAAAGAATTTTCTATCAATAGTATCTCATATGAGAGACTGACTTTTTTACCTTTATAATTGAAAGACTCTAAATAAAAATTAGTATCTAATTTTTTTTTTTTCATTTTTATGAGATTGATCTTGTGAGAAATTCTATTGCAGAAGGTCTTAGGGAGACATATGAGAGACTGTGCGACTCTTAGTGAATTGAGTTTATGCAAAGTGATATAAGCGTAAACGGCATGATGATCCTTGGGAGAAACATTGCTACTGTCGAAACAATACATATTGCATCGACTGGAAGTTTGTTGATACTAGTTGTCGGTATGATTTCTAGTTCTGGTTTGAATGTTTAAACATACATTGAATGTCTTAAAAACAGTAGATTAAACCTTGTAAGAGACCATTACAACAAAAAGAAAAGACACTTTAATAGAGAGACAAGAAAAACAAAAGAAACTTGAAAAACATTTCCCCAAACATTTTCCACTTGAAGCTTTTCCGATCTAACAAAACCTTTCTCAAAGTAAAACCTACTTCTTAGACGGTGTCTTCCTCTTAGTATTGGACGACGTTTCTGCTTCATGGCCAAAAACCGACTCAAAATCTTTCCTCTTACGACAATTTCCACCATCCATAGACGGAAGCGGAACTTCAAAGTATTCCATTTCCTTGAGAACAACCCGAAGTTTATCTGCTTCACGTAATGCAAAACTCTTTTTCTTACGTTCAATCAATCCTTCCACATACTTGTACAAACCACATTTCACTCCTTCTTTCCTACAAAAGTCAAGAACACCCTCTTCAAGTAATATATTGGTGGCTAAACCAAATTCCGAGACTGGCCAGTACTTGCTTTCGAGACCTATAACAGTACCAGCTTTCTTTAGCTCAGTGCTATATTCAGCAAACTGAGCGTTAAACGCTATGATCATAGCAGACTCAGCTGATGTCCTCCCTTTTGCTGCAGCTCGCCTCTTTAGCTTCTCGCTACGTTGCACTTCAACAACAGCAGCAATACCAGCTTCGGTTTTCATCCATTGGCAAACTTTATAGATGTGAAGGAGATTCATCTCGTTGCTTAGAGGACAAAGTCCTAACGAGTGTGCCTTGGCTAAGACGCTATCACGGACGTCTTTGTAAGGGATTGTGGTTAGGACTCGGACATGTTTAAGCATTCGGTCTGAAGTTGTATAGCAGCTATTGAGCAATTTGGATTGAGTAAAGTTGTCGACTTGTACCTTGTTCTCACGTAGAGGCTCTAAGCAATTTAGAAGCTCCGGGAAGTTCTCGTCTTCAGTTTGGAATATAGCAAGAACAGAAGCCATGTCGTCAAATTTACTGTTGTTTTCAATAACATGTGAGGAAAAGATCGTTATATAAAGCAACTGACTTACGTAGTAAGTGAGCGATAAAGTTAGAGACCTTTCAATTGCTACCTTTATCATTTAAGTCGTTATGCACGCGGCTACGTTTTCCCATCATGAGCTCACAGGAGATAAAAGGATTGATTCAAAATTCAAAGCCATTTATTTGTTTAATTACTTCTGCAGTAGTAGTATTTTTTAGAGCAGTGAGCTCATGATGGTATTTTTTTACCACATGAACTATTGTGGTAAAAAAATGATAACGAGATTAAAGGTAATTACTGTTGTGCGAATTGTGTTTGCTCCGTCAAATCACAATATCTTAAGCCTTCGAGTTTTGTTTGAGTCTTTAAAACTATAAAAGTGTTCAACGTGGTAACTGTGAATTATAATTATATTTTTACTGGAACTAGTTGAGACCCGCCATTGGGACGGGATTTGTATCATGAAAATTAACTTATTAACTTAGATAATTAGCATTAATTTTGTGAAAATTTTGAGTTTAACTACATTTAACATAGTATGAAAATTGAATAATGTGTTTTAAATTTGGGACTAAATATTTAAAATTATACATCTTTCTATCAAGTATTAATCTATTTTTGAATTTTTTTGTTTTGTAATATTGAATGAACTTATTAATATAAATGTTTCTTTTTATTCAAACTTGATTATTAAGTATGTTAAAAATTTATTGGTGGAGTTGATTAATATTAGATTAAGTTAATTTTAAGAAGTTGTGATATTGTGTATGATTTCAATAGCAATTAGAAGGGTATGTACTAGTAAGAATAATAAAGAAAAACATGTACCAATATAGAATACTTAGGAACATGTCATTCCCTTTAAACCAATCATATCTCCTCTAAGAGAAGTTGACTAAATAAAGTTTATATGCATTTCAGAAAACTCATAACATAGGCTTCAGCCAAATGTGATTAGTTGCCTATGAATAATTGTAGAGTATTCATGAATGATTTCATATTGGATAACTTTATTTTTTCGAAGGGTTAAGACCTTCGCATCAAGGAGTAACATGACGACCCTCATGACCTCTCTACCTTTTTTGATATTACGGGCTTCCCAAAAACACAAAATTCTTGCAATAACATTTTGAGAACTACGACCGGTTTTCAATTATGAGAAAGAAAGGTGAGAAGTTTCCATCTTGTTTAATTTTCTAGTAATTTGAGAGAGTTATACTGTAATGAGTGATTATGGTAATTTGAAATTATCAAATGACCTATATATAAGTGAAGAGGAGTGTGAGATTGCATTTGGTGTTAACAATGTAGTGGAGAGTTAAGGCAATGTAGTGGAGGTAGAGAGTTAATACAATATAATGGAGAGTTAAGAGTGACAATTTATGTGTGTTTTCAATAGAAGTTAAGATAATGTAATAAAGAGTCAAGAGTGACAATTTATGTGTGTTTTCAATAAGTATGAATTTATTCTCTTGCATGGGTATATAAAAGAGAAAAAAGTGTTGCAATAGATCATTTGTAAGAGTATTACATGTTTTGAAATAATTATTTAAACGTAAGTCTTTTTTGTTTTGTTACAACAATGTGTTTCAACTTTTGTATTTGTAGTAATCTAGTATTTTTTTATAGAAGTTTTTTTTTGTCAATAACTGCTTTCATTAAAATTTCAACTACTAAACGACATTTAAGTTTGAAAGATGCGATCGAAGACATGCTTTTGCTAGAGCATCAGCTTCCAAATTCGAGGATCTAGGAACGAAATTAAAAACAACTGAAGAAAAAGAAAGGAGAAGATTGGAAACATCACAGAGGATGCCATAGATCTCCAGATAAAACAACCCATTGTTGATGGCGTTGATGAGTAGGGATGAATCAATCTGATTTCCAACCGGTGGATGCTCATACTGAGACTGTGCTTCAGAGCTAGTCTGATTGCTAGCGCTTCCACGATTAAAGGTGATTTCACAAACTCGTTCAACTCTGTAATTGGAAGTTTCTCTGATTCCAGATTGAATACACAAGCAGATCTAGATTTGAGTGATTCTTCATTCCAGGAAGCATCTGTATAACAAATCGGTGTTGCTACATCTGTTTGAGGCTTGGGAATTGAGATCGATTTGGAACTAGCTGGAAGAGCTTGCTGAGCTTCCATCCATTCCCTTGCTGCGTTGATTGCTGAGAGTATAACCTCTATAGCAGGTACTGATCTTTTCTCGAAGTACAGTAAATTCCGTGATTTCCATATTGCCCAAATCATCCACAATGATAATGGTTTTGAGGTTATACCTGTAGGTGGTAAGCATTGGATTAGCTTTAAGGTTTTCCATGTTCTGGCAAAATCTTCACCTTCCTCTGGTTCCCGATAGTTGAAAAAGGGACTTTCTTCCCAAATCTGTTTTGCGAATGGACACAAGAAGAACATGTGGTTAATGGTTTCTTCTTGTCCACACCTGTTGCAGCACGGGTTGACCTCTAGATGTTTGTCTCGAAGTGTTGATCCCACTGGAATTGCTTCATAGAGGACTTTCCACAGGAAAAACTTCATCTTAGGCGGTACCTTTAATGACCATAATTCCTTGTTCCCCTCTATATCTTGCCTTGAATTAGCGGTATGTTGCATATTTTTCAAGTCTAAAGCCACATAATACCCTGATTTCACAGTATATAATCCATCTCGTTGTGGCAGCCATATTCGTCGATCCTGAGAAACACTTTGGTTGAGCTTGATACATCTTATATCCTTCTCAAACTGAGATATAATTTGGTGGATTTTGTTTACATTCCACTCCCTTGTTTCAAAGTTAATCAGTTCCGAGACTTTGTAGTGTTGGTAGGCTTCATGACTTGGACTTATTGGCCCTTTTTGCTCTATTGAAGATAACCAATTATCCTTCCATAACTGAATGCTTTGACCATTACCAACTGACCATCCAATTTTCTGTTTTAGTAGGTCTCTCCCGAGGAGAATACCTTTCCATGCGTAGGAACAAGAGGATGGTTTCGAGGCCTGTAAGAAATCACTGGAGCTGCAATATTTTGCCAACATAATTTGTCCCAATAACGATTCTGGATTAGTAAGTAGTCTCCAGCTTATTTTTGCCACTAGGGCCAAGTTAAATGCCTTTATATCTCGAAATCCAAGTCATCTTCTACTCTTTGATTGCGTTATTTTTTGCCAAGATATCCAAGACATGTTTCTCTGTACTGTATTCCTATCCCACCAAAAGCATGTCAATTCTAATTGAATACGGTTGGATAAGGATGTTGGAAGTAGAAAGCATGACATAGCGTAGGTAGGCATGGAGCTTAGGACACTCTTTAGCATAACATTTTTTCCAGCTTGTGATAGGAAATTTGATTGCCAATTAACTCGTTTCCGATGTATCCGATCAACTATACTTGAGAAAAGGTCCTTTTTTCTTCTACCAAAATGCTCTGGTAGACCTAGATATTTACCGCATCCTCCTACTTGTGTTATCTACAGCTTCTCTTTCAATCTTTCTTTTTGACTTTGCTGCATCTTCTTGGAGAAGGTGATTGCAGATTTGGCTTTGTTAAATGATTGGTCTGATGCAGTTTCATATTTTTTGATGATCTCTTGTAGCGTACTCACGCTACGGGTATTCCCCTTACAAAAGAACATCGTATCGTCTGCGAATAGCAAGTGGTTAATCCTAGGACCAGTCTTTGAAACCCGCAGTCTTGCTAAGGTATTCTCCTTTTGAGCTTTCTTACAAAGGCCTGATAATGTTTCGCTGCATAGTATGAATAGATAAGGTGAGATAGGGTCACCTTGTCTAATTCCTCTAGTAGGGATGATAGCTCCTCGAGGTTCTTCATTGATGATTACTTCATAGCGAACGGTTGTGACACATTGCATGATCCACCCTACAACCCTTGTATTAAATCCCATTGTTTCCAATACTTCTTTGATAAAAAACCATTCAAGATGGTCGTATGCTTTAATCATATCCATCTTGATTGAAATTGCACCAAACTTCCTAGCTTGAGAAGTATTTAGATAGTGGAAAATCTCGTGTGTAATGAGGACGTTATCTGATAGTATTCCTTCCTTTAACGAATGCAGATTGGGTATTGGATATGATCTTTGGGAGGATAGAGCTCAGCCTTTTGGATATCACTTTAGCAAATACTTTATAGACAAAGTTACACAAGGCGATAGGTCTGTACTCCGACACTTTCTTGGGCGTAAGGACCTTAGGGATTAATCTGATAAGCGTAGCATTTGTATCTGGCTGCATATATCCTGTTCTAAAAAAGTCTTTAACTTCTTTTATGATAGCTGCTCCTACTGTATCCCAATGAGTCTGGAAGAAAGCTCCTGAGAATCCATCTTTCCTTGGAGCTTTATCAGCGTGGATAGAAAAAACAGCACCTTTAATTTCAAGGTTCGATGGGTATTTTGCCAACAACGCATTATCTTCATCAGTAACCTCCTGTCCATATTTATCTTCAATAACAGAAAAATTGTTTCTTATTTTCCTCGCTTTCGTGATAGCGTGAAAATATGCAGAGTTGTGATCGCCTAACTGCAGCCAAAGAACCCTACTTCTTTATCTCCAATAGTATTCTTCATCAGCATATGCCTTCTGCAGGTTTGAGGTTATTCTCTTTACATTCTCATATTCATCAAGAGGGCTTACCATTGCCTCTTCTAACTTTGTTTATGCTTTTCAATGTTTTCCAGACTATTTTTGTTCTTCTCTTTGCTCCATTTTATTATGGCTGCACGTGTTCTTCCTAGCCTGGTTTGGAGAGGTAAGGTCCTTTTCTTGTTCCAGCTTGTTTTGATAATCTCATTCACTTCTGGATATTCCTTCAACCGTCTATCAAAACAAAACATTGATTTCTTTTTCTTCTTTTCCGGTTCAAGACAAGTTAGCATTGGTTTGTGATCCCAGGCTTCAAACCATAGATAAGAACATTTGCTTGTTGGATACAAATCAAGCCATTTGTCCTCAGCTATTACTTTATCAAGCCGACATCTTACAGTATGGTTACATCTATTTCCTCGCCAAGACAAATAGTCGCCTGACTGTTGGATATCAAACAGTCCTGTTTCAGATACAAAGGACCTGAATTCTCTAAATAAGCTCTCCGGTCGTAAAGGTCCTCCTCTCTTCTCTTCGTTTGATAGAATGTCATTAAAATCACCCATCATCAACCATGGTGAGCTTCTAACTTCATTTAAATCTGCCAGTTTCCTCTAAATTTGAATCTGTTTTACCTTATCTGTGTTGTAGTAGGCAAAAGTGGCGTAGAAGCGCATGTTTTCTACTCTTAAGTATGTATCAATATAATCTGGGATGACGAACGTATGTCAACTTGAATCCGATCTGACTATAATAGAATAAGGCCGCCTCCTCCGTGTCCTTGGGGAGACACTATTTCGTGATTGTTCAGGTTGAGACTCACCGTTTTTTGGAAAACAATACGATCAGGATTCTTCGTCTTCATTAGGAAAATTAGGTCTGGTTTATATCGAGTTTTTAGGCTCTTCAAACGTCGAACTGTCAAGGGATTTCCTAAACCTTGACAGTTCCAGCTCATAATTTTTAAGAAAGAGGATGAGATGGATTATGAAAATCCATCTTTGTCCTGTGCATTGCCGGGATCATTGATACCGTAGGTTGGGGATTTGATGTTCCTGCGACCTGAGTGGCATCCAAAGATCCTTTGTTCCCATCTCCTTTTTGACCTGTCTTCACTGTTAATTTCCTTCTCGGTGATGGACTTGCTAATGCCGTTTTCCTTTTCCTGAAACTAACTCCTGGAGCTCTTGGACTGATCATTATTTTATTCTTAGTTGCAGGACGACCAGGTTTCCTCTTAATTACATCTTTTCTTGGAGCACTTGGGGGATTCTGGTTTATGTCCAATGGGATGCTCAATCGATGTAGAGCTGAAGGTTTTTCCCCAAATTCCAGTAGTGCTTGATTTTCATCCTCATCTGTTAAGAATAATTGAGTGCATAATCTTTGCGCTATTAGTAACCTCTCATTTGACTTATCCAAGGTTAGCGGGTTATTGCCTTCCTTATGGTTATGTTGAGGCCCTAATCTCTGTAAAGCTGAACGCTTCTCATTTGAGTTTTCTTTTTGCTGGTCTGCAGATTTACCAAAAGATTTAGATCTTAGCCTTTGTAACGCTGGAAGTTGCTCCACCTCTAGTTCAAAGGTTTTTGAGTTTGTAACTTCATTTTGGATCGTTCTTGTCTGAGATAATTCGACCAATCGTGTTTCAGCTCTTCCTAAATTTGAAGACTCTTCAATCAAGTGGTATTTCTGGGTTCTAATGCTTGCTTCAGCAGGATCCAAGACAGCAGAATATCTTACCATTACATCTCTTAACTCTCCTATAACAACATTCAGGTCTCTAGGAAGGTTTGATATATTTGTTCTATCTTGTATTTGCTTTGAAGAATCTCATAATCACCTCAAGTTTGCATTTATTGAATTTCCCATAACAGATCCTTTACCTCTGTTGGGTTTGTTGGAGGTTGGCGAGTTACTTCTCTCCAAATTTGCTTAGATGTTACTTGATTATGGCTAACATTATTCCCACCAGTATGGAAGCTTTGACTTCTTATTTCCTCTCTCCTAGTTTTGGGATTACAAGTAAAGGGTTGTTGTGAGTCTCTAGCTCTCTTCCTATTCAGACCTGACATCCTTTCAATCTCGTTGGGCTGAGTCATTGATGTATATGCCTTGATTTCTCAGGTAGAGTAGATACCAACTTGGCATGCGATGTTGTACTAGCTGGCTCCTTTGGTTTTAGGTGACAATCTTTATCTTCATGACTCAAACATTTGCAAATGAAACATTACTTAGCTAGCTTTTCATACACTAGATGTACTGTCACTTTGGTCCCGTCAGCAAATTCTACCACTGACTTTGTGATTAATGGCTTTAACCCATTGACTATTACTCTTATCCGAGCTGCTGTTGGCGATATATCCAATTTTTCTAGTTGTCCAAGTCCTTTACCAATGCTTGTCAACGCTTCTTTGGACCACATGTGAAGAGGAAGGCCCTGAACCTTAATCCAAAACAAGATTAGTGAAGGAAAATTTGTTGGCTCCCATTTTTGAAGTATAACCATCCATTTGCCAAAATGGTATGGTCTATTGTCTAGAACTGCCTGCATATCCTCCTTTGTAGCAAATTGGAATTGAAAAGAGCCTTGTCCCAAGTCGGCTCCAACGGCTTTTGTTTCAGAATTCCAAAAGTTTGAAAGAAATGGTATGAGAGACCATATTCGTTGCTGTTCAGGATTCGTCACTCTACCCACTAGCGTAAGAGCTTGCCTTTTCACCAATTCTGAGTTATCAAATCGAGGAACTTTGACATATAGAGTTTGGCTTTCTTCCTTTTCACCAGCTATGGCCTTCCCCTTCTCCGAGTAAGTTAATCTCCTAGCCATCTTTTAGACTTCAATTTGATGGCTTCCAAGATCCAATAAACTTTCACAAGAGCCAATTTAAAGTTAACCATTATTGGCAATAAACGGTAAAACTTTCAAACTACCTTGAGAATAATGCCTGAGAGAAAACTTATCTTTCAAACTCCTTTATAGAAGTTTAGTCATAGAATATTAAAGTTTGAACTTTTTTTTGTTTTTTATAGCGATTTTTGTTTTGAATTGGAATCTATATAGTTATTTTTTGGTTTTCTTAAATGTGGTTTTAGATTAGACATGTTTTTTGTTCATTATATTGTAGTCATATAATATTATTCTTTAATAGGTTATGAATAATTGGGGTTATTTTGTATTTTTTGTTACAGATTTTAGATGGTATTAATGATTTGTGTTTTGGTGAATAATATTGATATAGATTTTTTATTTGTGATTTTTAATTAAAAATTAGGTGATGATGTGGCATCATGAGAAAAAAGCACATTTAACTTTATATATATAGATTTGTAATGTTTTTCTAATGGCAACATTTTTCTTAATCTTGGCAATGAAAAAGGGTCGGAATATAAAAAGCTGTTGAGTCATCTATCAATGCTGTTCCATTAGATCTTGAATTCTTGACGACTCTTCCTTAAATGTTCCTTGTAAGAATTATGAATCCAAATATTAGTTAAGTAAAACAACACAATTCTCTATACATCGACTTCACTTTGTCGTAGTTTTAACAATGGAGGCGGTAATTAAAATGGCACCGATGGTGACGAACCCCGTGGATATAGTATAAGGCGGAGACGCGGAGTCATTCATAGCCAACATCAACGCTTGTGGTGCAGTCATAGAAATCGTTCACATGATAACGGCTAGGTAATAATCATCACTAATAATGGAGCTACGATCGTAAACAAGATGGAGGTTTTGCAGCCAGCGGCGAACATCACAAAATCACGAGATGGAAATTTTGATGGTACAAAAGTGTACTACTTTGTTATTTATGGTTTGGTCCCTTCTCATGTTTATTATTGTTGTACTTTAAAAAAAAATTACAAGCATTAAAAAAGTAGGGTTTAGGGTTTAACCCTAACCCTAGATGAAGGTTTAACCCTAACTCTATATTAAGGTTTAATCCTAATACCCTTAAATAAAGAAATCTACGTACAAAATTACAATGTATATTGTCTATATTTTATCAATTTGATTAATTAATTCCATGATTCATAAA
Source organism: Lepidium africanum (assembly GCA_900406405.1). Lineage (NCBI taxonomy): Eukaryota > Viridiplantae > Streptophyta > Magnoliopsida > Brassicales > Brassicaceae > Lepidium > Lepidium africanum. The sequence continues at coordinate 19,946 of OVAX01001633.1, read as the reverse complement.
TTTAATTTTATTTTATCAACAATTGGATCGACCCGATCTATAACCTAACGCAATCCTTAAAATTCCTATTTAATCTGCCAAATCGGTAGATGAGAGGAATTGAACCTTAGATACTATAGTCATTAGTTGGATCATCCGAACCAGCAGAGAAGAACTTTACATAATTATCTAAATTTTAAATATACGAATCAATTATTATATATTATGATTTTTTTTGTCAAAAGTTATTGTTATGAACTGTGCATTTAATAAAATTAATTTACCTTCATTACTTAAAATTACTTCATTCTTATATAATAAATAAATTTGGACATTTTATGACCTGTTTCAAACACATGCTTCTATATCACTTCAAATAACAGTTGTTCATTAGCACGCTCGCGTCTTGACCAAAGAAAAAAAAAACTCATCTTTATAACGTGGTACGTGATTCTGCAATAAAAAAAGAGATGTATACACCACTCACCATAAGCTGTTAATCACTAATCAAAGAAAACAGTAAAAATACACAAGGAACATCTTAAATAATGACAAAATTAGAGAAAATAATAAGAATTAATAACATCAGCAGCTCTAGTCTATGTATAACAGGAGAAATCCATAACTCAAACAACAAAGTCATTGTTAACCTAAACCCTCTTATACTTGGGAAGTAGAAGACTATCACATATACCAAGCACTATAAGCATGTTGTTCATTATTATACACATTTAATAAGCCCTTAATCTAGTTTTTTTTTCACCATTTGTTTCTACATACGAGTAGTTCCAAGGACACTATAATGTTGATACCAACTATAAACAAAGGTGTAGTCACAATTAGTCTGAATTCTTTTAACAAATTGGAAACAATAAACTAATAACTAAACCTATTAGGGTCATTCCTTCATCTAATATCATTTGAACAAGTCATGTCCATATATAGATTTTCTGAAGCATTAAGCATAAAAGACCTAAACTTAACTAGGGAACCTCATGTAATAAGATAAATTATAGCAAGATCATTAGAATTTGTCTATATTAATCAATCAATCAACGATAAAGAACCAAATAGAAAAAATTTTAGGTTTTGATTAGTAGAGATACTCACAGGAAGAGAAGAATGGTGGGCAACGATAGAGACGACGATGTTGTTTACTTTGTCAGAGATAGCTCGTGATGAGGATCCCACCATCTTGGCAAGTAAAACCAGTCTTCTTTGTCTTTAACGCCGTCACCTCCGCAAAAATGATGATTTATCCATGATCCAACGCTGCTTAAGAGAGATGAGAAGAAAAAACAGAAGAATACGACCAAGATAAAACATGTCGGCGGTTGAATTGGGACGGAGGAGAGGGAAAGAACGAGAGAGACGAAGCTAAAGGTGATGACAAACCCTTAAAAACTGAGAGAGAAAGAGAGCAAAGAAACACATGTTTTTTTTTGTTTATATTAATGACATATATCTTAATTAAATTGAAATGTTAAGAAAATTTGGCATTTTTATACCTAAAAACATGGGCTATACCTAAAAACATGGGCTATTGTAGTAAACACCATATCATTGTGGGCTTAATGATTTTTAATATTCTTTTATATAAGAGGTTTTGATGTATTAATTATCTATTCCTCTTATCTGAAATTTGTTGGCAAGAAGCCCTAAATCGTATGACAATGGCCACACCTCCAGATTTTCCTCTAGATCCGCCTCTCGCCTCAGGTGCCTTCATCTCCTCCACTACCCCTAACGGAGTTTCTGGTTCGGGAGAAAGCGGACGCATCGGGATGTCGAGCGGTTCGGATCAGGTGAATCCATTCCCGGATATTTCGGCTCAGACGGAAACGAAGTCGCGGAAGCGTAGGGCGCCTGTTTATGATTGGTTGCCTCCTGGTTGGACATTTGAAGAAAAGCTTCGTACCAATGGTGCCACAGCTGGTTTGGTGGATAAGTACTATTACGAACCAGTTACAAACCGTAAATTTCGGTCCAAGGCCGAGGTCCTATACTACTTGGAACATGGAACCTTAAAAAAAGGAACCAAGAAAGCAGACAACACAGATTTCCATTCAGACCGTGTGGAAGGTCAAGGAAGCCATACACAGCCGCCTCCACCTCCATTGAACTTTGATTTTGAGAATCCACCTGAGAAGGTAAGCTGGTCTATGGAAAACACAGGAGAAGATCAAACTTGGACACCATTTATTGGGGACGAGAAGGTTCAAGACTCATTGAGAAGAGACTGGAACATGGCGTTTACTGTAATCACAACCCAAAACCCAAGTAACATGTCGTTTTAACACAATGGTGGCGAGTTTTTGGGTTCGTTGCATATGTTGTAAGATCTGAAACTTGTTTTGTAAAAGTCATTTGTGTTGTTTGATAATTATTGCAGCCCTTGTTTAAAGGGATTGACTTATCTTTGCAGGTTTGTCCTAAGATTTAGAAGTTCATATCATATTATCTGGTTGACAAAAAACTTTGATGAACGATTCAAGTAGCAAAAGCTATTTCAAATGATTTTGTCCCTATATCGCTGATGAAGTTATTAATTCTATCAATTATAATGTTTTTGAGACACTTTCATTGATTGTGCATATAGATGAGATTTTCTTTCACAAGATTATTTACACCAAATAACAATCTTTTAGATTCTTTGGATTCACATAATGTTACACTAAATCCTCCCCAGAACCAAACTAAGAACCTTCACAAAAAAATAATCAGTTCTTGTGTAGGAGACTTCAGTATAAACACTCCATGTATCCAAAGAATCGTGAATTGTTTGTTATTACAATAATCTTCTAAAAATAAATCTCATCTATAATATAATTGTTTTAAACATTATAATTAAAAACAACTAGCAATTGTTTGAAGTATTATAACCTCAATGACAATATGGATAAGATTACTTAAAATAACATGTGCAATTGGAATTGCTTTTACTCTACAAGTTAGAGAATTAAAAGAATATTTACCAATAAATCTTCAGAGAAATGAAGTCAACTGCATTAAAATAAGACATTGCATAATTATATAGTCAGATTATATGATTTAATAATATAAGTTATAAATTTGTATTATATAGATATAGTGATTTCATAAAATAAGTTATAAGGTTTAGTAATATAAGTAAAAATGTATAAAATAGTTATGTAGATTTGTATAAATTAGTTATAAACATGCCACATTATTAACTTATCTTTATCTATTAGGCGGGTTATTAAACCTATTTCGTTTAATATAAATCGATTGGTTATGTTGTTAGGATAAGATATTTTCCCTTCTAGGTTATGTCTTGTATCTCCTATATAATGTAACTTAAACCTAATCAATAAACAAGAAATTCAGAGCAAATCATTCTTAACATGGTATCAGAGCCTCCCTTTGGCCTGAACTAGAAATTTGTTCACGAAAAACAAACCAAAATCGAAGAACCCTAATTAGGGATACCTTCGAGATCGAAAAAAAAAAAAACAAAACCAAAACCTAAACACTAACCCGAAAACCCTAGCAACCTTGCATCACGATCATGGCTGCTACAGAAATTAAAGAACCAGCGCTTATGTCGCCATACACAATTCAAACAGGAGAGCATAGTGGACAAGTTCTCACCTCAATTCTACTCAATGGAGCTAACTATGAAAGATGGTCAAAGCTCATGATGAATGCTCTTAGAACAAAAAGGAAATTAGGGTTTATTAATGGAACCTTACAACGACCAGCAGAAGGAACTGATGATGCTGAGAGATGGGACATGGTTAACTCCCTGATGATCGGTTGGATTTTGGCTAGCATCGAAGAAAGTCTTCGATCATCAATCTCTCTCGTCGATAATGTTTCAGAGATATGGGAGAACATCAAGATGAGGTTCTCGGTCGGAGATAGTACAAGGGAACATCAGCTTCGGGATGAGATTCGAAGATGCGGACAAGAAGGTCTCACCGTGGAGCAATACTATGGTGCCATGCGTGTTCTCTGGGATGACTTAGCTGACCTGGATAAAGGTTTTACATGCTGCTGTAATCAATCTACTTGCGCCTCTATGGTTGAGTATCGAAAAAAGCAAGAGGGTGTACGAGTTCATCAGTTTTTGATGGGACTTGATAGCAGTCGTTTTGGTATTACTCGGTCCAATCTCCTAGCTCGGCTATCTGAGCTCACTCGTGGAAAAGTCTACTCGCAAGTGGTTCAGCAAGAAAGACACCATAGCTTCACCAAAACAGAAGATGTAATGAATGGAGCAATTGGTATGTCTGCTGCAGCACTTGAAGCCGCAAAACAATCTCTTATCTGTACACACTGTGGTCAACCAGGACATGAGAAAAGTGGATGTTTAAGCTCGTTGGTTATCCTAAATAGTGGGGAGAACAAAGTAGCTCTGGTTGTTCTTCTTCTCGTGGTCGTGGAGGACGTGGCAACTCTCGCGGACGTGGGAAAAATAAAGGAACTTCGAGTGCTAATCAAGCATCACCCACCACCACGATCGTAGGTCCTACTGGTATTCCATCTCTCACAGCGGCTCAATGGAGTAATATGGCTAGTTTTATAGACAGAAAAAAGACTTCGTCGAGTGAAAAACTCTCTGGTAAGAGTGAAAAACTGGTTCTTTACGGCACACATAGCCGATATGATTTGGTAATCGATTCAGGTGCAAGTCATCACATGACTAGAGACATATCTCTCCTTACTGATATTCACAACATTGATGCTTGTCCAATCAAGCTACCGAATGGTGCTATTGCTTGGTCTACTAAGAAAGGGACATTGTCTCTTGGAGGAAAACTGATTTTGCATGATGTGTTTTACGCTCCTGCTCTTCATATTACTCTTATATCTGTTGCTTAACTTCTATGTGATATTGCTAGTGCAGTCATGTTCACATGTGGGTTTTACTTTATTCATGACCAAGCTTCGACGAGTTTGATTGGAGCGGGGGAAGCTCGTGATGGGGTTTATCATCTCGCGGGTTCGGTTGTTCCTCAGGAGTATCAGATTTCCAAGACAGATTCTCGAGATTTGTGGCATAAGAGAATGGGACATCCATCTTCAAAAATCCTTAGTTTACTTTCTGTTTCTGGATCTTTCTCTCGTAGTAGTAGCAAGCTTGATGACTGTTGTGATGTATGCTCTCGGGCAAAACAAACATGTCTTTCTTTTTCTGAAAGTTTGAATAAAGCATTTAAATTATTTGGTTTACTTCATTGTGATGTTTGGGGTCCTTATCAGATTAGTTCTACCTGCCGTTCTACTTACTTCTTGACAATTGTTGATGATTACTCTCGTGCAGTTTGGACACATCTGCTGCGAGATAAATCAGCAGTACCAACGATTATGAAACGGTTTATTGCTTGGATTGATTGTCAATTTGGAAGGAAAGTGAAGATAGTACGAACAGATAACGGTACTGAGTTCCTACCTTTACGTACGTATTTTGCAGACAATGGTATTACACATCACACCTCTTGCGTTTATACACCACAATAGAATGGACGTGTAGAAAGAAAACACAGACATATATTGAATGTTGTGAGGGCTTTGCTATTCCAATCAAACCTACCAACGAAATTCTGGGGAGAAAGTATTCAAGCAGCCACCTACTTGATCAATAGAACACCATAACCTTTACTTGATGGGAAAACACCTTTTGAACTTGTGTTCAATCGGAATCCAAGCTATGATGATATACGAATCTTCGGGTGTCTATGTTATGCATCCAAAGCTCCAAAGCCGCGTGACAAGTTTGCAGAACGTAGTACTCGTTGTGTGTTCCTTGGTTACCCTATTGGGAAGAAGGGTTGGTTAGTATTTGATTTGAAAACAAAGGTCATCTTTGCTTCCAGAGATGTGGAGTTTTATGAGAATGTGTTTCCTTTTGATACCATACAAAAATCTGGAGATACAAACTTGTTTGGTGATGAAGACATATCTCGTGCGTTGGCTACTCGAGACCTTCATCAAGATACAGTTATGTCTGAACCTCCTTTGCTTTTACCAAATGTTACTACTCCTGCTCAGACCGAGTTACTGGATGCTGAACCCGCTGAAACACAACCCGTTGATGCACCTGCGGAACTTGCATTCCCTGTGGATGCACTTGAACCAAACAACACTGATCAACTTCAGGTGTCTCCTGATATAGTAGTCTCCTCAAAGGAACCAGAACAGTTGGATCGGGGAAAACGAACAAAGAAGCTTTCAGTTCTACTTGATTCGTATGTTACTTATGCTACTACTGTGAATGATAAACCCTCTCACGACAAAGCTCACCCTGCGCCAACTCTCTCTAGTAAGTGTGTCTATCCATTAAGCAATTATGTCTCACTTGCTCATTTATCTCCTGCCCAACAAGTATTTGTAGCTGCAGTTGATGCTCACATGGAGCCAACATCTTTCAAAGAAGCGATGCAGCATGCTCATTGGTGCAATGCTTCTAAGGAAGAAATTGATGCTCTTGAGTTGAATGAGACATGGGAGGTAGTTGATTTGCCTGAAGGGAAGTATGCTATTGGTTGTAAATGGGTTTGGAAGGTAAAACTAAACTCTAATGGTACTTTGGAGAGACATAAAGCAAGGTTAGTGGTACTTGGTAACCGACAAGAAGAGGGCAGCGATTATGATGAGACATTCGCTCCTGTAATCAAAATGACTACTGTTCGGACATTCCTAAAAGTAGCTGCTGCAAAGAAATGGGAACTCTACCAAATGGATGTGCACAATGCCTTTCTCCATGGTGATTTACAAGAAAAAGTTTACATGAAATTACCTCCATGTTATTCCACTGGCGATAAATCAAAGGTGTGTCGCCTGAAGAAGTCTCTTTATGGTCTCAAACAAGCGTCCCGATGTTGGTTTGCTAAACTCTCGGACTCTTTGATTCGTTTTGGTTTTGTTCAGAACAAGAAGGATTACTCATTGTTTTCCTATTCTTGTGGTGAATCATGCATTTATGTCCTTGTCTATGTCGATGACTTGGTAATAGGTGGTAATGATTATACACTCATCTCAAAGTTCAAAGAGTATTTGAGTCAATGTTTTCGCATGAAGGATCTTGGTGTGTTGAATTACTTCTTAGGCTTGGAGATATCTCGCAATGGAGAAGGGATTTATGTTTATCAACGCAAATATGCATTGGACATTATGACTGAATGTGGTTTAACAAGTTCTCGCCCATATGACACTCCTATTGAGCAGAATCATACACTGCAATGTGATGAAGGTGATTTCTGTTCTGATCCATCGAGTTACATGCACTTGGTTGGTCGTTTAGTTTACTTATCGATCACTCGACCTGACCTTAGTTATGCTGTTCACCTTCTTGCTCAATTCCTTGCTAAACCACGCCAAAAACATTGGCAAGCTGCACTACGAGTGGTGCAATTTCTCAAGGGAACCATCGGTCAAGGTATTTTTCTTTCTTCTCGATCAAATCTCCACGTTACGGCCTATTGTGATGCCGACTGGTCAGCTTGTCCTCTCACACGTCGGTCACTCACTAGATATGTTGTCCTTCTTGGCGATTCACCAATCTCATGGAAAACAAAGAAACAAAAGACGGTCTCACAGTCTTCCGCTGAAGCAGAATATAGAGCCATGTCCTATACGTACTCCAAAATCCAATGGCTTCTTGAGTTACTCCCAACATTCGGTATACCTTATCCTGAAGCAGTGACATTCAATTGTGATAACAAGTCTGCACTTTACATTATGAAGAACCCGATGTTTCATGAAAGGACTAAGCATATTGAGAATGATTGTCACATTATTAGGGATGCATTTCAGGATGGCATACTAGCTCCTGCACACGTTCGAACAACCGAGCAGCTCGCTAATCTTTTGACAAAGTCTATTGGTCGTGTGCAGTTTCGATATCTTCTTGGCAAGATGGGAGTTTGGGATCTCCATTCTCCATCTTGAGGGGGAGTATTAGGCGGGTTATTAAACCTATTTGGTTTAATATAAATCGATTGATTATGTTGTTAGGATAAGATATTTTCCCTTCTAGGTTATGTCTTGTATCTCATGTATAATGTAACTTAAACCTAATCAATAAACAAGAAATTCAGAGCAAATCATTCTTAACATTATATATATATATATATATATATATATATATATATATTCTTCAAATAAAAATTAGAAAGATCAAGGTCAAGTATAAATGAAGACATGGAGTTGACTTACGTTAATGTGTTTTTGATAGGAAGACTTAATTACGTTGATGTTGCCAACACGACTGGATAATTTTGTATACTAACTTGTAAGAGGCATCTTTAAGAACCAGAATGAATGATTTTTTGAGTTGACAATTTATGGGTTTTAGTTTCTTTAGTATCCACTTGATGACATACTCTTTAAGAACTCAAAAAATGTCAACATTGTAATCTCTATCCAAACATTGAACAAAAAAAAATGGAGACGAAATTTCATGGAGGTTTATTCATGTTCATCATCTTATTTGCATTAATACATCTTGTTCAAGCTCAAGATCAACAAGGTAACTTAACATTCTAGACTCTAAACTAAAATCTTCTTCTTCGGTAGATAAATGATCTTGTTGTTACTTTTGTCTTCTTATTAGGATTCATAACTTTGGATTGTGGTCTATTACCTGAGGCTTCTCCATATACCAATCCATCTGGATTAACATTCACTTCGGATTCTAGTTTCATCAAAAGTGGAAAGAATGGTCGAGTTAAGGACTCTGAACTCAACTTTGAGAAGGCTTTTGCTACATTGAGATACTTTCCAGATGGAGAACGAAACTGTTATAACTTGAAGGTCACGCAAGGAACAAATTACTTGATTAGAACATCTTTCTTATATGGAAACTACGATGATCGTAATATTGTCCCAATTTTTGATTTATACATTGGTCCTAATAAGTGGACAACAGTGAATTTGAATGCAACTGGAGGTGGTAGGTTTGAGGAGATGATTTACATGTCCAAGTCAAGCTTTTTGGACATTTGTCTTGTTAAAACAGGATCAACTACTCCGATGATATCAACTTTGGAGTTACGACCAATGAGGAGTGATACTTACATTACTGCCACTGGGAACCCCTTGAACCTCGTTTTCAGAGGTTATCTTCACGATTCAAGATTCGTTTTACGGTAAGTAATCTTTGATTTGTCTAAATAAAGTAGGTCTGACCATGTGCTTGATTGGGTTCCGGTAGACTCTTTGGAATTTTCTGGTTTTCGGTTCCATGGAGTTAAGATTTATTCGAATATTATATTCAGGGTCGGGTTCGATTTAGATATAAATCAGGCTCAGAAATATTTTTATCCAAATTTTTACAAGAATTCAAAACTAATAAATATTTAATAGAAAAATCTTTAAAAACAAAATTTAATAAATATATACCATTTGATTTGATTATGGTTCGAATTCGGTATTTGAGTACGCATGATCTATTCAGGTATTTCGTCGGGGTTCGGTTTGGTTACTCTTAATTCGGTTATAAGTCGAGGCTTCACATAAATATGTCATAAAAATGTCATAGAACAATGAGAAATATCAAATTTTGGAATATAATATGTATTTAATGTCAAACACTTTGGAGGTTTTGTCTATGTCTAATACAAGATTTTGTTAGGTATCCTGATGATGCCTATGACCGTAGATGGTTTCCATTCTTGAATAAAGATTGGACACTTATAAGTACCAATCTCAATGTAAACACTTCAAATGGTTATGATCCACCACAAGGTGCAATGACATCAGCTGCAACAAATGTAAATAACAATGGGACATGGGAATTTCCTTGGAGTTTGAAGGATTCTACCACACAGTTTCACATTTATCTTCACTTCGCAGAGCTTCAAACTTTGTTAGCTAATGAGACAAGAGAGTTCAATGTTTTGTTGAATGGAGAAGTCTTTTATGGACCTTATAGTCCTAAAAAGTTAAGTATAGAAACTATGAACAGTCCACCTAATTCAACATTGACCTGTAAAAGTGGGAATTGCCTCTTGCAGCTATTGAAAACAACAGAATCTACTCTTCCTCCTCTCATCAATGCTATTGAACTTTTTACTGTTGTTGATTTTCCTCAGTCAGAAACAAACCATAATGAAGGTATGTAGATTTGCATTTTTTATATGAATTCTAGCTTTCTATTTATTAAACTCTTGATATTATTGAGTATGCAATGACAGTGATTGCTATTAAGAAGATCCAAAATGATTATGAATTGAGTAGAATCAATTGGCAAGGAGATCCATGTGTCCCTGAGAACTTTCTGTGGGTTGGTTTGAAATGTGACAACATTGATAGTTCTACTCCACCAACAATCACTTTCTTGTAAGATTCTTCAATCATCTTATCATAGTTAAATATAAATTCTATACTACTGAATTCATGAATTTATCACTAGAAACTTGTCTGCAAGTGGATTAACTGGAATCATTACACCTGCAATCCAGAATTTAACACATCTACAAGAGCTGTAAGTATCACATATACATGAACAAAAGAAAAACATTTTATGTTGTTTTATGTTATGGTGTTTCCTTATAAATGAAATCAAATGCCAGAGACTTGTCAAATAACAATTTGGCTGGGGATGTGCCAGAGTTTCTAGCTGACATGAAATCGCTTTTGATCATGTAAGTCTCTTAAAAGAAAGTATGAAACACAAAATGTCTTTGAACTAATTTCATAAGTTCTCTTCTTGTATTATCTATCTCTTCACAGAAACTTAAGTGGGAACAATTTCAGTGGTCAAATTTCTCAAAAGCTTCTACAGAAGAAAGGATTGCAGTTGAAGTAAGTATCTATTACCTGATAATGTTCATTTGATGATTATCATAGCTTTGAGCCTTTGATCAATAAAATATATGGAATACATTTGTAATTCATAGTGTTGAAGGCAATCCAAAGCTTCTTTGTTCAGAAGGGCCATGTGTAAAACCAGGAGAAGATGGGCAACATATAAAAAAGAGTGTAATTCTACCAGTTATTGTCTCATCAATTGCTTTAGTAGCTGTTCTTATAGCTGCATTGATTCTGTATGTGGTTCTTAGAAAGAAACATTCATCAAAAAGTAAAGGTACTTTTTGCAAACTCAAAAAACTTTTAATAAGTACTAATGAAAACTACAAAGCTTTATTGTACTGTTGCAGAGAATGGTAGAACTTCAGGATCATCTAACCCACCAAGGATAACAAAAAAGAAAAGATTTACTTACGCGGAAGTTACTGAAATGACAAACAACTTTCAAAGTGTGCTTGGAAGAGGAGGGTTTGGTATGGTTTATCATGGATATGTTAATGGTACAGAGCCAGTTGCTGTCAAAGTACTCTCACATCCTTCAAAACATGGTCACAAACAGTTCAAAGCAGAGGTATATAGAACACCAAAATATATCTTTATGCAAAAGTCTTTAATCATTTTTTCAATAGATATGTGTGATTTTATTAATTAGGTTGAACTTCTTTTGAGAGTTCATCACAAGAATTTGGTAAGCTTAGTTGGATACTGTGAAAAAGGAGATGAATTGGCTCTTGTCTATGAATACATGGCTAATGGAGACTTAAAAGAGTTTTTGTCTGGTAAACCAAACTTATATATATTTTCATTCATGGTTGATTCAATGTAACCTATCTTTCTTGCTCATAAGCTTAAGAGTCCTTATTGAAACTTACAGGAAAACGTAGTGATTCTGTTCTAAAGTGGGAAACTAGACTAAAAATTGCAGTGGAGGCTGCACAAGGTTAATAAAGCTTAATGAAACTATTGCATTTTCTCTCAAGAACTTTAGTTTTGTATAATAAAACATTGGCACGATCGAATAAATGTGTTTTGCTAGGTTTGGAGTACTTACATAAAGGATGCAGACCACCAATTGTTCATAGAGATGTCAAAACAGCAAATATATTATTGGATGAACATTTACAAGCCAAACTTGCTGACTTTGGACTTTCGAGATCGTTTCTAAACGAAGGAGAAAGTCATGTGTCCACAGTTGTTGCAGGAACTATTGGTTACCTTGATCCAGAGTAATTTCAGAACTTTGTTATGTTCTTACTTCAAGTGTTTGAATTTTTTTTACAATACTTTACAAATTGTCTTGCAGATATTACAGAACAAATAGGTTGACAGAGAAGAGTGATGTGTATAGTTTTGGAGTTGTTTTATTGGAGATCATAACAAATCGTCCTGTGATTGAGCAGAGTCGTGAAAAACCATACATATCAGAATGGGTACATTTAATGATTACCAAAGGAGATCTTAGAAAGATTGTAGATCCAAGTCTAAAGGGAGATTACGACGCTGATTCGGTTTGGAAATTTGTGGAACTAGCAATGACTTGTGTCAGTAATTCTCCAACAACAAGACCGACCATGTCACAAGTTGTTGCCGAACTAACCGAGTGTACAGCATTACAAAGCTCGAGGGGAGGAACAAGTCAGAACATGGACTCCAAAAATTTCAGTGAAGTGAGCATGACCTTTGATACTGACATGAACCCTCTGGCTCGCTAGATGATCAAAACACTTTATGTTGTTGCACTTCGTCGTGTGTATTTCAAATAAACACATGAATTTCATTGTGATCATTTGAGTTTACTACTGCAAAGCAAATAATATAATTTGATTTATCAAATTGCTCTTCTGATCAAGCCTAGTTGATTGGTTTTTTTCTTTAGTCAAACAGATGTTTAGACATAACATATAGAAAACTAAACATCTAGACGGAGAAACTTAAACTCACTCGAGCTCTTGGATAGAAGGCGAAACTGTGTTTTCCAATCTGTAAGAGATCCTGAACTATTATTAATTCAATCGCCATATGAGTCCGTCGAACAATTAGAGAAACTCTGGATTCGAGCTTTGAAAAAATCTTCTACAATAGAGGAAAGTATTCTCTCCCACAAGGAGAAACAACCTATATCTAAATTCTTCCAATAAAGATTTAGCCTGTCTAAATTCTTCTATTTATTAAATAAAAGAATTCGGTAAAATTAAGTGAGTACAAATTAAACAACAAAGATTCAAGTTTATGGAATTCTTAGCCCGGTTTTATAAATATGTCAGACATCAAAATTCTACTAAAAAAATACAATATGTTGTTGCACACCTAACCTATAAGGCTATAACAATCCACATATTCAAATGGATCTTGTGTCTTTCTTTATATGTTACAAAAATTTTGATTTACGTCTAGCTAATATTATATGTGTCATGTTTATACACAGATGCAAGAACCAAGGATTTTTAGCCTTGAAAGAGAGGTACATTGTGATCAAACTCACGAGGCTGAACGCAGTCTGATCTCATCCATCCAATTCTCCGCTTTACATTGTCGTAAACGATCAAGTGTCCACGCATTGATATGTCTAACATAAAAACAAAACAGAGATATCTTTTAGAAGTTCCATGATTGATAATTGTGATTCAGACAACAAATTTTGGGTTTCTGTTTACCTCCAAAAATAATGGTGGAACCATCATGAACATTGCTTCCGTCCAATATCCCAAGACATACATTTCCTTTGTTCTGCATCAGAAAGTATGCACGAAACTCATATAAATAAAGCCAGATCAAAATTTAATATCAGAAGCAATCGCAATGCTTAGAGATTTTAAAGCGCTTACGCTAATGAGCAAGTAATCCTCAGGTTGAATCGAAAGTTTTGTTGATGTAAGCCACCATTTGCTCCTCCCCATTTGCATAGTTATTGGTCTGAAGAACTGCTTAACATCTGACAAGGAACTGCATATAAATCGAAACGAATAACTCTTTAAATATATGATCTTTCATCACCACAGATACAAAATGGTTCTACAAAAAGATCATATGTTCTGAAAGTACCCGATGGGGAAGTTAGTTTTAGCTCGCCAGCAGATTGGCAATGTTCTGTCTGTTTCATCGCGTGTTAATTCTAGACCAGGAACTTCTTCAACCTTTCACCAATATAAATTGCAAAACATGATGCCCCAGAAGACTTTCATTTATTAGAAGGAAATTTTTTGTTTCTGAATTTGATTACTTACTGATTTGACCAATTGGGAGTAAGCCTGGTTAGGAAAGTATGTATAGGAACTTCCTGTGTCAAATAAGACTCTTCTGTTTTCGCCATCTAAGCTAAGCATAGCATTGCCGTAGCTCATCTTTGAAACTTGTGTCTGATAAAATTCCCTGAAAGAACCAAAAATATGAACATTACGTTATCATATGCAAGTGAAGAAGATTGAAACTTTTGGTGATATACCAAAAAATACTCAAAAAGTAGACGTAACTAAGCTATTAGTTTAGCAGATTAGGCTGGTATTGCTAACTGCTTACATGTGGGAACGGTGAAGCATTGAAACCCATGTCATTCCGTGTGATGGAACCACATCACTTCCCATGAAGATATAACCTTCATCATTTAGATCAGAGGCAAGGCAATGGCCAACAACATTGCTGATGATACCTTGGCTTGCAAGTTGAGAAGGTAAGCTAAGCTTAGCTCTGCCTAGACCAAGAATCCCGTCTGTCTTTAGCAGAGTATTCAACAGCATACCTCGCTGATCATATCCACATCTGTAAATTCCAATCACAAAAGTCAAACAACAAGAAACATTCAAACATTGTGTTACAAAATCACAAATTGTTAACGAATATTGATGGTTACCCTAAAACTATATCTAACTCAGCAAGTGATCCGTTGTGAAGTCTGAGATGAAGATCATCTTTGGTGAGAACTCCCATGGAAGAGCTCTGATCAGCATATTCAATCTCATAGTCACACTGTGGACAGTTTTCACAATGCTCTGTCAATTGATTCTTTTGGACTTCTACACATAAGGGCTCCGAAGATCTCACTAAGCTATTTTTTCTTGGCTTGTATAGTTGATTTGCTCCCTAATTCCCACCAAAACCCAGAAATTTATCACAACTTTTCAGAGAACAGTCTCCTAAAATGTAAAAAAGTTAGATATTCACCTTTGCACAGCTAGCACAAGGAGCGTCACATTGAATCCAAGTCAAGTCACTTCCAGTATCAATATCAAGATGAAAATAGTGTCCATCTCCAGGTTTTCCAACAAGAATGCGTGTGAAATAGAGCCTGCAATAAGCACAAAGCTAAACTTTCTTGTGGCTCAAGCAACAGACATTTGTATTTGAGAGTGCTAAATACATTACAATACAATACATACCCGTCTGGGTAGACATTACCACCGATGGGAAAAATCGTAGTAGAGGAGTCAAAAGAACCAGCGCTTGTTGAAATAGCATTGTTGACTTTTACAGGGTTGACCAGCTCTAGATCCATGGATTCTACAAAGGATCCTTTCTCAACACCCAAAATTTCCTCAGCTAAGATCCGATCAGGAATCTCTCGAGCACGCAATTTGTGATACACAGGGAAAATAAACGATGTCGTTTCATGATTGTCCTCGTCATTATCCCTCTCATTAGAAACCCTAAACATCATAACAGAGTTGGGGAAAACAGAGCCGTAAAAAGCAACTGCGATAAGCGAGATACCGAGAAGACCCAGAACTAATCTCGAAGGACCGAAAGAGAAATCTGAGAACCAGAGTTCAGATTGCAAGTTTTGATGAAGTGGGTCGGGTTGAAAACTCGGGTTTCGTTCTTCCTCGGGAGAGATTTCTGGTGTGTACTCGTGATCAGTGAGAGTACAAACAGAGATTGTTTTGCCTTGTGAAGGATCATCGGATGGTGGGAGAGTGATTATGACCACGCTGTGATGTCGTTGTTGCTGATTATGAAGATCTGGCTCCATTTTGGGATTCTCCGATCAAATTCAGCAAATTTCGATCGGAGATAGGGAAAAGAGGACAAAAACGCAGAGTAGGAGTGGTCAAGAGTCAAGAGGCTTTGTATACAAGCTATAAGATGGGATACACGGAAGCTACGAGGAAGGAGAGCATTTTTGTCTACTATTTGAAACTTGAATACACATATGTCTAGAAAAAAGTCTTATACCGGGTTTCGGCCGGTTCCGATCGATATACCGGGTTCCGGTAATAGCGATTTTAACGGAACTAACGGTTAAAATCATAAAACCCGAACCGAAAGAGCAATTGGATCTTGGAATAATCGGTCCGACCGTCCGGTCCGGGTCGGATATCAAACCATGGGAATTTTTTTTATTTTTTTTCCTACGAAAGATTCACTGAAGAAAAAAAACACGGGGAGTCCGAAATCGAATTATCGAAGCAACTACATTTCCACCATAGTCTCTTTCGACGAAATCCGCCAAAATTGATCTTCATTGAAAAACTTCAGATCATGCATTAGAACCCTAGTTTAGATCTCGAGAGGACAATGGGTCGGATCTTCGAGTACTTCCTCGTGTGTGGACTAGGTCCGGATATACGAACCCTTGATGGAGATCTTGGATACCATGGAATGGAGACTTTCTACTTGCCTTCGCTTCTAGACCAGTTTCCTCATACTGATCAATCCTCTTATCCTCCCCCTCCTCCTCAACTTCCCACTGTATGTTCGGAGGAAATCTTATCACTGTTCCTCGAGATTTGGGTTTAGGCTTTAGTTGTATCTGATGCTTTGTTGTTCAATGGCGATGAAATGTGGAATCTACTTTGTCTAGTTGCTAGATTTCTTGTGCACTTTGTACAGAGTTTTTCTAGAGAACGAGCAATTGTTCTTCCGTATTGCTAAATGAAGCATTTCAAAGTTAGTTAATGGAGAGGCTTTGATTTTTTATACGGTAATATATGTGTGGTCAAGTTGGATTGATGTTTTGTAGTTACTTCCAATTCGATGTCCAGAAAGCAAGTGTTTCGATGCTTAAACGTTTTATTTTGGTCTAGATTGAAATGAATCTTCTGCTTAAGAATAGAACATGCTTGATTAGTTGAAGCCCTATGAGAGTTCGCTTGCTTCTGTTGGGTGCGACTAGATATAATAAAGTCAGGTGGATTTTCATTGAATTAGCTTGTTTTTTCTTCTTTTGGTAGTGTATCCTTCCGGCTGGGGTGGAGTTCCATTCTTCTGGCTTTAATTCCAGTGACCCTGCAAGTTTCCCTCGGAGCTATCCTATAGTCTTGACGGGTATGTGATAATCCTTAGATTGCATACATGGAGTTTTCTTTTCTTTTGCAATGTGTCTGCTCCGTTTTTTCTGTTGCAGTGGGATTGTTTTAATGGATACTTGTCTTGCACTCATTTTTCTAGTCTATTTCTCCTGCCATGTTGGATTTAAGTTGGTTTTCTTTGAATACGCCTGCTTTAACTGTGGTGGGTGACCTCTTTCTGTTTGTCTTAATAATTAATCCACAGAGGGTGATGGAGCAAAAATATTTGTCAGTTGCATTGCATTTCGGGATCGAGTCTGTGAGGATATTATTGAAGCTTATAGCTTACCACCAAATACATATGCAGACAAGTGTATCTGTCTTGTCTCTCACGCCCCCAATTTTCGTGTTCTTCGTACTTCTTTGGAAGAGATTTTTGTTCTTTGCTTCTCTTCAGAAGGAAGCTGGTATATACAATGCTTTAAAACATCTATTATGTCTATATCTAACTAGAATTTTGGCTTGCGTTACTGTTTCTTTATATTATTTTTATTTGATATGTTCAGTAAACGTATATATGTGGAGCTTGCATTGGCTTTTGATTTACTTTGTGTTGATCTTATCGTCTTGAAAAAAGTTTCTCTAAAAACAATGAAAACAGACCCCATTCTTATGTTAGTGCCTTTCAACCTTTTCAGTAAACCATTGTGGGATATTATTTCCTATATGGTATCTAATGTACCATTGCCGACTCCCGGAAAAGACAGAGTCTTGTTTGCTATCGAGAATTGCATGCTTTCGGTGGAAGCACCTCCAGAGGACAGTCTTCCTCAGGCAGATGTATGACTTGTGCTTTTGTCTCGTTAATCTATTTGAATACTTTTTACTTTGCCATTTTGTAGTATCAGCTTTAGAGAGTTGGATTTCCTGAAAACTACAAGGGCGAATGTTCCCTGAGCTCTTTCATGTTTTTCCAATCCAGTTATGTGATGTTTGGCATGGTTTTACTTATGCAGATTTCCCTCCAACCTCTTGTACAGTGCTTGGATGTCGACAACTTGATTAAGCTGTTTACATCTGTACTAGTTGAAAGGAGGATTTTGATTCGATCTAACAAGTAACAATCTCTTTTTAGAGACATAATGATTTTAAGTGACTTTTTTTCTTAATGGTGTCATCGCTGTTGAAGCATCACTTATTTTGCTTCATCGTGAATCTCATTAGGTATTCACTTTTGACTCTGGTGTCTGAAGCCATATGTCATTTGATTTATCCTTTTCGATGGCAGGTATGTCTTTGAACACTTATGAGACCTCAATCTAGTACTAAATAAATATGAATGTTTTTGTAAGCTGGCAAATCCACGATTTACATTAATGAAGACAAATATTTTAATATAAGATATTATGATAAGAATTAGGAACAAGCAATGGCATTTGCACATTTACCAACTAAAACATTTCTTCTAATCTTTATCTTTTGTTTTGTTGTATGTTTCTGTAGCACGTATACATTCCATTACTATTTTTTAGTGGAGTAGACTACATTGATGCACCAACACCATATATGATGGGACTCCACTCTGGTGTCGATACATCCAATCTTGCTATGGATGGCGTGAGTCTAATCTGCGTCATACTTATCCGTTTTAGACTTTGAACAACCTGATAGTGGTCTCACAACATTGCCATTTTTAGGTTGTAGTTGTGGATCTAGATTTTAACCAAATCACTACTTCTGAAGAGATACCTCCGATACCAGACCCTGAGTTCAGCTCTCTGCGAAACGATATCTTGAAAATACTGCACCCCAATGTCGTAGGGATCGATCACGTGAAGGGCTTTGGTAATCCTATTGATCAGTGCCCTAAAACCCTTGGCAAACCTTGGGGAGAGGATCATGACCTTCAACTCAGGTAACTTTAATAAACTTTTCATATGTTTGCCTACATTTAATTATTATATTTTTCTATAGAAAATTTTTGGCACTCATGTTATTCACTACCTGTGGCAGAATTATATTCTTAAAGTTTTTTGCATCTATCTTGGGTGGCTACCGCAATTTCATAGTATGTGAATTTTACTTTTCTACTTATGTTATTTAGTTACCCCTGCTGCACATTCCTTCGTACTTATATGGGTTCTATTGTCAGGAAAACAAAGTCTTTAGCACTGATGCATTTCTCAAGAGACGATCTCGCTCCACCAATCAGCCACCAGAGCCTATGGTAAGTTAACTGTTTCATGTATGGGAGGCATATATTTACAGATATTGCATTCAGTAACTCGACATGTTTACACTCTTTTGTACCGATCTGTATGGTAAATTGTCTTGACATATTACTTTTGAGGTTTATTACTTATCTGTGTTCATCCAAAAGTGTTGACAAAACTAAAGTTGCGTTTTATCTGTGTTCATCCAAAACTCTTATAATTGTTTTCAGCTGGTTCAATTCTTGGGCTCTTTCGCATTCCTCGATTACAATGAAAGGCGTCTGGGCTCTGATGAGCACAGTACTTATCTCCTCGAGAAGTTACAAGATGCAGTTGGTAGGGGTCAAGATCCCATGTCAATTCTGCCTAAATCTTCTATGGAGCCTGAAATAATAACAATAGCTGATCCAGAAGTTGATGAATCAGGTACAATTTGATCTTTTATTTGGTAGAGTTTGTTAGATCGCAGAAGTTATACAGAGACAAATAGAGCAAGTTGGTGTAGTATGCCTAATAGTTGATAAGTTACCAAAAGTCTTTTTTTCTGTTCTATTTTCTTCCTGGGAATAGTAGTCCACCTACCAAGTTGGGGATCATGCTCTGATCCATCTGTATTCTTTTTTGTCAGCCACCAGGTATACCTATGACAGGTTTCCTGCAAATGTTAGGTCAGAGGAACAAGAAGAAAAGCGAAAACAGATCCTTGCAGCAGCAAGCGGGGCTCTTGAATCCAATGGAAGACATCCTCCAAGGTATA